>WBMZ01006429.1:0-70903 GCA_013400975.1 Atrichornis clamosus
GTTGCTGGGAGGGTGGCAGGGAGTTGGAAGAAATAGTTAATTATATGTTCGAGCAAGGCAAGACTGGCAAATGTTTGCCCTTCCAACTTTCTTGCAAAATGTGATTAAGTTGAGCCATGAGTGGCATCTTGTTTGAGGGAGAATTAAAGGAAGGGGGAAAGAAACAGGAAAGGAATGAAACCAAGAGCAAGTCAGTTTGACTTAAAACGATGATAACATTCCTGAGTCACAACCTTTTACATCCTGGCAGGATATGACATTATGTTAATTGTAAAAGTATGCATAAAAAGTAACTTCAGCAAACTGCTCTGAAGTGTCTGTGTTTAATTGTAGCTGAGCAGGGCGTGTTTTGGTAGGATGGGCGGCTTTCTTCTTAAGGCCCTGATCCCACAGATGTGAAGGCACATGTGTAATGTGCTGCCTGTAATTTCATTTGACTTAATGGAGACTGATCTTGATATGTAAATGCATGCATAAGCAAAGTTTTGGGAGGATTGGTGCTGGGAGCTGCTGTGGGAGCTCTCAGCTGATGAAAGCCATGCCTATGCTTAAACATACATCAGGCTGGGAGGATGCGTGTGGTCATCTGGGCTCAGTGTGAGATAAGTCACTTGCAGTCTGGAAACTGTGGAGATGTGCTAGATAGGGGACCCTTTTCTTCCTCTTGGGTTAATTCCCAGTATCTTGACCAGTGTGGGATAGTTTCTTAGTAGATCAGAGTGTGGACGAGGGCTCTGGCCTCCCTACCCTTCTCTTTATGTGTTTATCGTAAATGTTTACAGAATCAGAGCTTGGTCATGTTAAAGGAGCAAGACTCATGTTTACTCAGACATATGCACTGATGTACACTTCTCTCCAAGTCTAACAAAAACTGAGGGAAAATGAAGCTGGAATGCAGATTTTGCATGGGAACCATGGAAAACACTAGCTGAGAGATTAAAACAGCACAGTGTATTCTTCAATCTGTTTTAAAAATACTTGATAATGAGAGACTGCTGGTTTCCATGGAGGGGAGAAAGGAGAGAGAGATGGGAAGGTAGAGTGAGGCTGAAGCCTCTGCTTTGTCTTTGAGCAGCAGATTTGCTGACACCCGCTGGGATAAGCAAGAGCTGAGGGGCAGCACCTCTGGAGAGCCCCACCTTTGTGTGAGGGTGGGTGCAGCAGGGCCGCTGTGACCGCTGACTTGGGAGAAGAGATGAGCACCAAGAAAGAGGTACCCGTGTGTTTCTGCATGGCGGGGCTGCAGACTCTCCTCATGATGAATGTGATGATGCTGTGGGTGTGGGTGGGGCTGCTGAGGTGACTGGGACACTAGTTCTGACTTCCTTGTCTGCTTTCAGGTGCCAAGCGGGGCTTTTGGGCCTGGCCTGGCTCAGCTGTCTGCACCAGGGAAGCAGCCCTGGTTGGTGCACACAGGACTGTATTTTAGTTTGTGACCTCTTCGTTTCCTTTATTTACCTCGGTGCCTTGTTTGCAGTAGGAAATTCTTTCAGACAATTCTTGTTGCTCCTGTTGATGTTAACAATGGTGGGAACCTGCCTCCTCCTTGCTTTTATTTCAGCACAGCCTCAGTCATGAGGCTTATGTGTCCAGCCCACCACATGCTTAGGGCCGCTAACTTTTCCAGGGTGAAGTGAGCTGGAGTCAGGATCTGATGGAGATACTCGGAAAGTCCTTACTTTGTGTAGATGAGATGATGGGGAAGCAATTTTGGTGCCTGAGTAGGGCCCCTAAAATAATGATGGGGATTGATTAAGTAAGCAGAATGAATCTGAGAAATAAAATATTTACTCAGAGCTGAGGCATGTTTTGTATGCCCCCTTCCGACCCCTGCAGCCCTTGAGAGAGAGAGAGAGCTTTACTGGCTGTCCACTCTGGAGCCATCTGAGGTTGTTGCTTTTCTTGTGCCCTTTCTATGGATCTTCTTTTCAAGGTGATGCTGAGAGCATAGGCATGAGGCTGCTCAGTGCTTGCTTTGCAGGAGAGATGCCTAGAGGATAGGGTCTTCTGTTGGCTTGGCAAACACTGCGGCCTCATCCAGACTCCTGGTTGGTGTGGTTTGGCTCCAGGCTTAAGTCCTATAAGCCACAGGGGCTCTTCCAGGAAAAGATACTGAAGCAGCTTCAGCGTAGAACAGTTGGATGCAACCAGGTGATGGAAAAATAAACAAAAAAAGCCTCCCAATAGTACTTGGAGCTTTTTTTAGGTACGCTATGTAGCTGCCTTCGCTTCCAGCTCTGTGAGCAGCTCTCCAGCCTACTGGAGTAAGCGATGCGTAATAATGGTTCAGACAAACACCACGGCGCGGGGAGAGTTCGGTGCTGAGGCTGCTGGAGGAGGTTCCCGAGCAGAGACACGAAACCAAGTTCGGGATCTTGCTCTCTTAGCTAACAGCAGCGTTAACAAAAATTTACCCCAAATGTTGTTCTTTCTCCACATAGTATAAGTACTGGTTTGCATGCTGCTATGGGATGGGAATAAGAGATGCTCCATCTTGGCTGCTTCATCCCATCTGGATGTCTTTCCCCATTTTCTACGCCATAGTGCCTGGTTTAGACATATGTGGGCCAGGATTTGCAAGGGTTTCCAGAGCTGTTCTTGTCCACAGCTGGGGCAGATGTGATTAATATGGGTGTAGGCAAGGTCCACTTGGCCACGCATGAGGTGATGGAGGAAGAGCCAGGAGAAGGAGGAACAGCTCCCTATGGTTTTCCTTTAGCAGTACCCAGCCCTCCTGCGAGCATTCTCCCTCTGCGGAGTGCTCTGCTCATCCCATGTCAGTGGTGCTCTGCTGGCATGAGCTGCAGTCCAAAGGCCATTATTGCCATTTCCCTGGTAGTACAGTTATTTTGCTGAGCTCTGTGATTTATGAGTCTTGAGCTATCTTTGGGACTCCTTACTTAAAAATACAGGCTCACAGGCTGTGCCTGTGTTTAGGAAAGTGGCGACATAGTCTTAGGGTCTGAATTTGCAATTAGAGCTCTTGAAGTGTCTGAAAATAGGAAGAAGCTGAATCTTTTCTTGCAGGCTTAAGGTTTTTGTTTTCTGTAGTAATATCCCACATAAGGTGCTGTCAAAGAGCAGACTGCTACTCTTTTGGGGAGTTGGTGTGTTTTTCCATCTCAGCTTATAGCTTCTTTAGATCTTTCTATTGTCTAATTGGATTCTCTGTTTCTGGATTTATTTTCAGATGGGATCTAGCTGCTGGAAATATGTTCTTGAAGTACTATAATTGTGGGTTATTTCTTTACCAGATCGGGTCATGAATACTTGGCACGAGAAAAAGACTTGTTTTAAAAACATTCTGGTTTTGCCACAGTTGTTGCCTGCTTTGCCAGCGGCTCCTGAGAACTGATTACTCTGCACAGCAGTAGTTCTAATATAAATTGTTCCTGGAAATCTGCATGCATCTCATATACTTCATTCAGAAATTATATTAACCTCTCTCACATGATGGGTGTGGAAGTGAGAAACTGTTTTGAATCCTGAGTGGGATCTTTGTAAATGACTTGAGGGACTGTTCAGGGCTGTTGGTGGATCTGAAGGTGTTCTGCCAAGTCTGGGTGTTTCACCAGTGGTTTCACTGGGTGCAAAGTGAATTGCAACGTCCTGTGTAAGCAAGAGACTCAACAGAACCTATTTGCCAGGCATGTGTTGAACACAGTAAATGTGCAAAGTGCTTTGTGTAAGCGCATGAACTTGGCTTGAATTAAGTTTCTGACAGTCTGGTAGTGGCAGCTTGTGTTTTTGTCTCTAGAGAAAGAAAGTGAGGGTGGGAGAGGAGCAAGTTGGGTAGACGTCTTGCTTGGCTTGTGGTTCCCTCTTCCATGGGGCAGCACGGAGACTGATTCACAGGGAAGTCCAAGAGTGTGAACTGCAGTAAAGGTGGAATTGAACTGCTGATTTTAGCCTTCCAGACAGAGGTTCCCACCTGTAGCCACAGACAAATCTTTGCATTTTGAAGCACACAAATTATCTCCTTTCAGCCCCTGTGAAAACCCTAGGCTGATCTGAGTCAGCCTGGGAGCTTTTGGCAGCTTTCAGATGAATGAATAATGTCAGGCTGACGGTCCTGGCTTAATTTTTCTAGGACAAAATTCGGCAGGCAACAGACTAGCTTGGAAACGAGAAATTGGCAGCCTGGAAAGGTGAAGGTATGTGGTTATGACTGACGCTTGTTCCTGGTAGCTCGCTGCAGTAACGTGGATTTCCCTACATCATCTAGATGTGTGCAGGCAATGTACAGGGTTGCCAGGAAAGAGGTTGTGCTTAAATGTAGTTGGATTTTCCTTTTCTTGCTTCTTCATATGATTAAAGACTTCTCTTTTCACTGTTGTCTCCTTTTGTTTTAACTGGTAGAATTGCATTTCTTGGATCTCTGTGGAATGAACATAGAAACAATATGGCTAATGTTATTTCAGTAGTCTTTGTTGTTGTTTTGTTCCTAGTTTGAGGTGTCAAAACTGGTCTTGTCAGAAATTGTTGAATTAAATAATTGGAAGCAGTACTCATTTATTCTGAGCTTTTACAGCTAAAAGATTAGGTTGTCATACTGCGAGCAGGCATTGCTCACTGTAAATGCTGGGAGTGATTATAAGGCTTAACACAGCCATCTGGGGCTGAACATATGCACAGTCCTCAAATCTTCATGTCAAGACCCCAAGAGGAGCAGGGATTTTGCCATATCGTCTGGTGACAAATCACACCACTTCACCACCACATCCATTGGCTGCTGCTTTTTCCTCCTTCAAATCTGTTTCATGTCCAGGTTGAACAGGTCTCATTGTGCCTTTGCTTTTTTTCAGCAGTCAGAGTTCTGAGCTCTGACATTTTTTTTAAGCACAAGGATATGGACACGGGAGAGGAAAAGAAAAACATTTTTCAAATCCTGTTTCAGCAATTTATCTAAAGCTTCCCATAATTTTGGCCAGGTAACTCAACTTGCTGTTGTGGTTTTTTAGCAGAAGAAACAATCAATCAACATTTATGCCTTTGTTAGCGTATATAATCAGAAGATTAAGATTTTTAATTACATTTGAAAAGGGTTTTGTTGGTTTCCTGTATATTATATGTAATTTCCAAGCCAAGAAAAATCCCTAGTGCTTTTAAATGAATGCTTTTCTGCCACAAGCTGTCTTTTATCACAGAAAATGCCAACCTAGTCTCATTCTGTTTCATCTGCCTTATTAATATTAAATACATGGTACTTTAATATGGCAGCCAGAGCAAAGCAGGGAATTTCAGCTAATATCTGACAATGGCAAGCTGAGATTAAATGACATCAGAGTGCAATCTCTATATATAAAGTAATTGGCATTTTTCAGGAGCATTTGACCTAATTTATGTAGTCTTTTTGTCCCCCTGCTCCCTTAACTAACCAACCTCTGAAGACACATTTATCAGGCTTTCTGAACCTTCAGCCTATTTTGAGAAGGTGGTTGATGTTGGTCAGTCCTCTGAGCCGGGGGGTGGGAAGTGATGACACTTTTGGGGAGCAGCTTGTCACAGGCCTGAGGGTGCTCCTCTGGTCAGAGTCAAGGTACCAGAGAAAGGTGAGAGGGTGCTGCCTCTCCACCTGCAAGATGTGTTTCCACTGTGCCAGACCCATTTTGGAAGTGATGACGTGACTCCCTGGCCAGAGTCCGGAGGCAGCCAGCCCTTCTTTCCTTCTTGGAGTGAGCCCTTGCGGAGTGCTCCTGCCTTTCTCGCAGGCATGGCTCAGTCTTGTGGGGGAGGGAAGGGTTTGGTGATTGCAACACAAGTCCCTGGTGCCCAGTGCAGGCAGAAAGTGGCACCAGATCTGGGAGCTGTTTCGTTCTGGGGAGAACTTGCATGGAAGAAGTGTGTGCTTGGGCCCTGGGGCAGCTCTTCAGTGAATCTGTGGTAAACTCTCCTGATGCTCTGAATTGCAGAGAAGCTGGCTGGAAGTTAAAAAACAAACAGCTTCTTGGAGAAATGCCTCACCTTCTGGGATGCACAGTTGATGGTCACTGAACAATTGGAACAATTCACTTTGGCTTCTGATATATGATTGAGTAGTACTGTCAGGGGACCTTAGGTTGTGTGTTTCCAGGTAACTGAATATTCACCTGGCTGGAAAGCACTCCTGCTATTCAGCATTTGGAGTTAAGCAATTATTAATTATTAGAGCATTAATTACAAGAGCCACTTGAGAGTAGGACTTGTGTGGCTGACATGCTGTGTTTCAGCTTCTGGTTTGGTGGGTGGTCTTGGGCAAATGCCTTTGTCTTGGTGTGCTCTTGTTTTCTCCGTGTGTAAAGCGGAAGATAATTCCCTCCATTGTTTTGTGAGGTGCTAGGCTGTGATCACTGAATTAATAGCACAGCCACAGTCACCTTTGCAAGCCTCACTTTGTTGTGCCAAATCTAGGGAACTCTTGTGGCACAGAGGCATTACCAGATTAATGCTTTTAATTAAAACTACTTTCAAGAAAATAACTATTCAAATAGGGTAATATGCAAGTTGTGTTTTCAAGGAGGTGTACCTATAAGGAGGAGTACCTATCTTTTTTTTCCCTTCAAAGGTGAGCAGTGTAACTCTGCCCTTGTTTCTCTGGGTTTACTTGAATGCAATTGAGGGCAATTTTCACATAGAGCATTCCTAAGAGATACTTAATTTCTCTGGGTAGGCCAGAACCTTTTAAACACAAAGCCAGAGGTGTTTTGTTGTTGAAACAAAACATTATTTGAAATTGTGGTTTGACATGTAATTCCTGTCTGTTACTGAACACAGCTATATTTCCTCTAGGTTTGACCTTGCCAGGAACGGCTCTCAGAAAAGCATTTTTTCCAGTGGGATGTGCTTTACAAGATTTTGGTGTTACCTGAGGAAAGTACTATATTTTCATAACCTAACCAAGTAACCTGATGATTTCTTCCAGTGGGCTGAGCCAGAAAGCTAGAAGTATAAATCCAGGCTAGCTGTGATACAATTTACATGCTGTCCTGGTTCCAGTTTGAAGGGAACTATAAAGTTCACACAGGCCAGAAAATGTTTCTGGCATGAAACAGGTGGTTGGTCCCAATGTAAAGTACACAGTAAGGGGTCCCAAGAGCAGAGCTGTGTGTCCCTTGTCGGTATCCACACTGTGTTAAATGTATCTTTTACTAAGCTGGGTTTTCTGAAACATCTTGACAATTGGAAGCTGCTCAGGGCAGGAGCCTGGTGTTCCTGGTTTGGTGCCATGTCCTGCAGAGGAGAGTCGTGGTTCAGCACTTAGAGTTCAGTGGGGCTGGATTGCAGGAAGGAGGATGGAGATGGCTGCATGTGTGCCATCCTGCTGGGTACTGTGTAAGTTGGAAGATTGTGCAAGTCTGCTCTTGAGGTTCACGCTCCAGTTTGCACCCTCAGGTACTACTGAGTGAGCTGAGAAAATGTGAATTAAAGCATCCAGTGCCTGAGGAAGGGCTGCTCTGACCTGCACTGACTCTCCTGCGGTCGGCATGTGCTCCTGGCCAGCTGCAGGCACAGGCTCTTGTGCTATGCTGGTGTGTGACGTGGGAGCCTTCATGCTGCAGGCACAAACCCAGCTCCTTCTCCTGGGCAGCTGTGGGAGGAAGAGCTGGGCATTAGTCTTCCTCTTTGAAGGCTTCCCAAGTTCCTGAGCAGATATCTACCTATCAGACCCCAGCTACTCTGGGATATGAGCAACCCATGCAGGGCTGCTTGTGGCTTTGTACATCACCTACTGCTTTGAGCAATGTGGAGGTGGGGACTGCAATTTTAATAAAGAATATGCAGCAGCATATCCCTTGCTTTGGTATCTCATTAAATAACTCGAGCCAAGGGCAAAAACGTGCATCGCACATGGGAATTGTGCCCCAGTTTTGGGATAGGCAGGTCTGCAACTTGGAGTTGTAGAGCATGTCAGAGCACGGAGCTCCTTCATGTGGACTAATCTTCCCTAGACCTCTGCAGGAGGCGCTTGCTTGGAGCAGGCTTAATTTGCCTTTGGGTATGTTTGTCTTCCCGAATCCTTAGGTTTGGCTCCATGAACTTGCGACAGGATTTACCTGCTCTGTCAGGTCTTTAAAGCCTTGCTGCTGCAGGAGCTGGAGCCCGGTGCAGCGGAGCCTGCTCATCTGTCACAGTCGTTCTCACTACACACGGGACTCGTGCTCAGCTGTTGTGGGGTATGTGCTGGCGCAGTGCTTTGCTTAGGGAGGGATACCTGACGTGCCCTACTGCCTATCCTAGTGCTTCCAGGAAAAAGAGGAGTTGAGGGGAAAAAGGGGATGAGAAATCAGAGTACTGTAAGCATTCAGCATAAAGTAACTGCGGGAGGTGCAAGCTAATGGCAAATCCTCTTGCTTATTGTTGGTATTCAGAGAAACAGCCTTGCAAAATGTTCTGTTCTAAAAGCTGTCCTTGAGCTATGGATTTCAACCGGGTGCAGTATGTATCATCTGTACTCATAAGGTTACAAGACTTTGAATTCTACCAGGAATGTGTTCAGCTTGACTATTCAGGAGAAATCCTAGCAGCTGAACTGTCCAGGAGCATAGTACTCTAGGGAATTCAGTCTGTTTGCTTTTGGGGTGTATGGGAGAATAACACTGAAAGTGGGGGTTTCACTTAAAACTGCTCTGTTACAAGCAGTGGCATGGGTTGCTACAGCACAAGTCTTGACAGGAGGACAGAAATTAAAATTAAGTCTGAATCCAACTGCTTCTGCCTTCCCTTCAAAGTGTGAACATGACTGGGATGGACAGTCGAAGCAGAATGTGGTGGCTGACATTAATTAATCTGTGAGAGTGGATACTAGCTCCAGTTTAACCTTCTAACAGGGCTCGTCCAACAGCTAATGGATGTTGCAGCAGCTTGTGTATGGAATAATTTATGAATTTGGAAGAACACTGTTCCAGAGAATGTGGGTGAATGCCAGTGGTTTGCAAGTCTCTGCCAATGGTCTTGTGAACGGTGGGCTGCTGTGGGAAAAATAACATTGGATTAGCTCAGGGTAATGTTTGGAAGTGTCCCACTTAGTTCCTAAAGCCTGGCCCTTGTGCAGAGTTGCACTGGGCTCTAGGCAGGATACTCCAAAGTAGCAGAAATTTATTAAATATGTGTCTTCTACATGCAGCAAACAAGAAGTGGGGAGCAACACAGAGACACGTTTTTAGCTACCGGCTTTTCCCAAGCGGCCTTAGCAGCATCTTTGTCATTTGGGAGGACAGTTTCCTTGTTTCAAGTACTTGGACTGTCTGGGCACATGCCAGGTCACTTGATCTTGCAGCTCCAAGGCAGCTCGATCCCATTACAGACCTATTCCCTGTCTCGGGAGCTGGTGTTGGGCGCCTTTTCTGCAGCCGAAGGAATGGACACCCTGCCTTGGCACCAGACTCCAGAGCCAGATGTGAACCCAGCAGCACTCCCTGGCCTCTTTCCAGCTTTTCAGGCTGCTGCTTGTAATTAAACTGTCGCGACACTGCAGCCGGAGGATGAGTGAGATACCAGAAGCCAAAGGTCCAGCTCACAAAGGTGTTTGGGAGCCTTGGAATGCGGATGGGAAGCCTCTGACAGCATGTAGGGCAGGATGAGTGCCTGCCTCACATTAACTGTGGTTTATTTGCTCTCTGCTCATCCATCCCTGCTGTGGCAGGGCTGAAAACATCTCTGAAGTCTGGTTTAAATAACAGTGTATCCTCCAGCTGAGGGGAACCTTAAACCATAGCTACCCCTTTGCAAACCCTCACAAGTGTCTCACTCTGCAGAAGTTGATATGCGCCATTTACCTGTGAGGATCTTTGTGGATTTGAGATAATTACAGAATGTTCCAAGGAGATTTGCTGTACTTGATCTGTGTTACCTGGCATTTTTTGCACTTCATGCTCCTAGGCTTGGTCACACAATACAGCAGTGCTTGCCTCTGAGCAGCTGCCTCCTGAACAACTTGTTCTCTTCATGGAACTTACCCCTTTGCCAGCCATGAAAGCATCTTCCCTCACACTTCTTGGCTAAGTGTTGCTTCTACTGTGTGTGTAAATGACTGCTCACTGCTTCTCTTGTTACAAATGCCCAATGTTCTAGTGGACAGGTTGAAATGCAACATAATCCTGAAATGTTCTGGAGATTTGACACATACCACGAGCTCACTGAACATGCAGCTCTGTCAGGAACTTTGTTGTGGTGGGGAACTTGGAAAAAGTAGCTATAGAAAGGCTGGTTCTGGAACCAGTGTGGGGGGAGCACACCAAACACAAAGTTGATAGTAGGTTTTGGATCAAGTCCTGGGAATTACTTGTAAGTCCAAAGAGAATTTTATTGTTACAGGATGCATTTAATTAGTATCTGGAATGTAGCCACTAATGTAGGCCTGTGTCTGAAAGACTTAGTATTTTCCTTTAGGAATTGTTGTTTTCAACATGTAGATGTTCAAATAATTGTTAGTGTTAGTTAAACTTAGCAACAGCCAAACGGAAAATATTTTTCTCTTGCTTATTTCCTTGTGCTGTACATTTATACACTGTTCCCATTGTTGGGTTGGGGGTTTTTTTTTGTTTGGGATATGTATGTCCCTTTTGCTAGACCAGAAATGAAAACTGTTCACCAAGAAAAGCTAAGCTTATGGAAACATACCAGTTGGCTGAAGGTTCAGGGGCTGGAAGCATCTGAAGCTACTGACATGAGGGGAAGTGTGGGAGTGGGGCTTGGGGGTGTCAGGGGAACCTCCAAAGCCCTTGCTGTGAGGAAGGAGGAAAAGGGTGACTGTACAGACTTGTGCTTTAGTAACAGACATTGATAAAGGGTGGATGTGGGGAGATTTTTCCATACGTAGCGACTTATACCAGTTTTGCATCTGCCTTTATTTGCATTATTAGGATTAAACTAATAAATCTGCTCTAAACCTGCTTCAAATCCTCGATGATGTGACATTGCCGTTTGCCAGTGCTGTGCACACTGCCCCTTGCCGGGATCCAGCCCTGGGGTAGAAGCCGTGCTCACACGGCTCGGGAGCCTGCTGCACCCGCTCAGCTGTGGCCTCATTGCCTTTACAATAAAATCCCACTTGCACCAATGACATTTTTTATTTTACTCCCCAGGGATTCCTGCCTCAGTAATAGAGGCACTTGGAAAATAAGTCCCTGCAAAAGAACCTTGTCAGACAAGTCTAATGTTCAGTGTCATTGCCTCTAATTGAGGGAAAGATCCCTTCCTGCTGCGCTGAGTTCCCAGGCTCATCTCCTGAAGGAAAATCCCTCTCTTGTAGGGTGATGGTTCTGCCTGAGCCACCTTGGGAGGCCACCATGGGCTTTAGTTTTCCTTGCTGATGTGTTTGCAGGGGAGGCTGAGCATGTGTTTTGGAGAGGACAGAGATGTTCAGCTGGCAGAGGGAGTTTGGCTGTGCTGTGTCAGAGACCTTGGCCGCCTGTGCTGTGTGGGGACTTGTCCTTCTGTAACATCCTTCACACTTTGTTACTTTGTCACCAGCAACTGGTGTCCAAGAAACCCTTTCCCCTTTTCGGGAGTGGGGAGGAACAACATAAACTCCAGAACATAGGCATGGGGCAGTGTGGGACTCTTGACGCTTCTGGGAGTTGGTTTAAATCTCTGGAATGAAAGGTTTATCTCCACTACGACTCAAAACCTGGAGCTGCAAAGCTGATCCTTGGATTCCTTGTGAGTAGAGAGTTAATCCTTTCTTCTGGTGCTGTAAATGTTTATTTAGCGGTGCATTTATGGAGTTCAGACGGTTTGGAGTGTATGTTGGGCAACTGCTGGTATCCTGTCCTGGGATTCTTTATGTCTTGGTGCATCACCAGAATTGTAGTGGCCATCAAACGCCTTTGTGGTCCTGCCCCTTAGCAAGTGATGGATATGGAGAGGACTGTGGGAACATTCCTGTCTGTGGGCTGTATGTGAGAAATATGTTTTGTCTTCCACTGCCTATCGACTTCATAAATGTGAAGCCTCTGTAGCAGTTATCAATGCAGTAAAACACAAGGAGGATAAAAACCCTGATGTAGGGTGTCCTTCTAGTCCCATCTCCTCCTAACAATCCCAGTGTTATGACTGTGTTGCAGACCTAGATCAGATGTCCTTTCCTCTGCAGGAACTCTGTCCAGTTAAGTGTTTTGGAAAAACAAAACATAATCCTTCATGGCAACCACAAAAATTTAGAATTAATGAGGTGGAGGGAAGGAAGTAGTTCAGTTGAAATGTAGAATTGCTCCTATTTATAAAAAATTTAGTATTGGCTTTGCCTGTTTAAGGCAGGAAAACCAAGACTTGCAGAAGGCAAATGGGGAACATTATTGCTTTGAGTCAGTTGAGAGCTCAAAGTCTATGGACCGATATTTCCAAAACTGTCAGCTAAATAATTGAGTAAACCTTTGCCTTTTCCTCTGCATACAAATTCAGTCCAACTTAATCCTACTTTCTTTCTTGCTGAAGATGAAAAACTGTGCGCTAAGGCAAATCGTATTTGTAATTTTTGATATTCATTGATTGCTGACCTTTTCATGTTTATTTTGAAGGACTTTTGTGGTGCCCTGGAAGAGCTCTGTGTACCATAAGGGGCTATCTATATGTGTTCTGTTTTCCTTTTCAAAGCAGATGTGAGGGCTGTGACTCAATGCTCAGCAGAGTAGACCATGCCATGAACTCATTAAAAGCTGGTTTTCTTGCTTTGTTGTTGTTTTCTGGTTACTTGGCGTGAACCACACTCAAGTGTACGTGTTGCTGGTGAGACTAATAACACTGGGCTTGGCTAAACTCAAAATGCTTTCTCTGGCCTTTTACTTAACAACCTTAGTGTCATGTATGCATGTGCATGTTGCATGTGAATTTAAGAAGAGCTGGTCTGAGCCAGCTCTTTCAATCCAGTTGATACTGGATTGATACTTCCTTGGTAATGCTGGACCAGTAAAGTTTCCCTGGGAAATTCCTGTGTATATCTAGCAGTTTTTTGGGATCTAAAAGGCCTGGTAGGGATTTTTCAAGGAGCTGGATGATTATTAGTTTGAAGTTAGGACGTGTTTATACTCACTGCTGTAGTACCTGGGCATTGGATAAACCATGTGTATATGTATATCAGTGTTACCTTAGGATTTAGGTGTGAAGACAAGTACTGTGATAAATCTGAACTCTTTAGTCCAGATTCAAGAGAATAAATGATCTGAAGCTGTGTGCCTTGATAGGCACAGCTCTGTGTGCCCTACTTGGGAATTGGGTCTGTGTGTACACTGGTAGCATGTCTGTGTGCTGGGCAGCCACGGTGTCGCCCACCTGCCTCCGAGCAAGCAGCAGGGCATGATATTAACATGGATCCTGGTTGTAAGTCCCAGGGCTAATTAATTATCCAGAGCACGATCTGGGGCACCTTTCAGTCCTGGAGCTTGTTGAATAGGAGCTGACAAAACGTGCCCTTGATGTGCAGCTACAGCTTTTCAGGAAGGAACACATGGGGTTAAGGAACTGCAAGGCAGCCCTGCTGGGCTATGCCTTCACCACCTCAGGGAAAGCTGCTGCTTTTTTGTGTCCCAGTGGCCCTTAATTTGAGTCAGGTATTGGAACAGTGCTGCCTTGTTACAGCTTTATAAGCAAGCCCTTTGGGCTGCTTTCCTTTCTCGGAATATCTCCTTTGCTCTGCTTGTGTTCACAACCCTAACTGGACTGGAGTTGGTGGAAGCCTGGGGACGGTTGGAAGAAAACTTGGCAGTGGGATCAGATGCTCTGTTGCCACGTTTGTCTTAATTCTGCCTTCTTGTGCCCGGGAGCAGTGTCCCAGATAGCTCCCTGCAAACGGTCTCTCTGTGCGTGTAACTGGGAGTCTTGCCGAGTTCATGCATCACCCTTCCCTGTGTGTCAGGTCCCATGTTGGGCTGTGCCTCCAGCTTTTAGCAAAGTATAAATCCACTTACTTAACGGCCTGTGGTGCAGCTGTTCCAAGGCTATTTTAAGTGTATGACAGTGAAATACAGAAGGAAATGGCTGTCATTGGGTTTTTCCTCTCTGCTGCCTAGCTGGACTATATCTGTATCTGTGGTGGTGTGGGACTATGTAGCCAGAAGGGCTGGAAAAGTGCAAAAGAACTGAGAGAAAAGTGTTTCTAATGTCCATATAGTAACATGACTTCCTGGTGTCTCCCAGTTGGCTTCTGTCCTTCTGATCCAAGTTGTTTTTAACTCTTAGGATGACACGTTCTCAAGTCTAATGAAGAGTGGAGCTTCTCCAGTCCTTGCTGGTGTCAGCTGGCCTGCAGTCACAGCCTGACTTACATATAGTGTCGCTGTGCAGTGTTTCATTCAGGGCTGATGTGAAGGAAGCTCCAGCTCTCTCTGCTGTGCCTGGCTGAGAGGGGATAGCTGGGGATGCTAAAAGGGGAAGATTTGCCTTTCCCTTCGTGTGGCATTGCAGAAGACAAAGGGCGGGGGAATCACACTAAACCACACGCTGTCTTTTGAAGTGGTAGGAGTGGAGCACGTCAGTGTGGGGAGGTGGCACTGAGCAACAACTCCCATTTTATTCCCTCAGCCTCACACAAGCGGTCACAAAGGCAGCTGCACATCGTCCTCCTGTCAGGAGAGAGATTGGCCAGAGAAGCAAAGAGCATCTGGTTCTCATTGGGCTCTGTCTTTGGATGGTCTTCATTCTTGTTTGTCACATTATGTCTTTTTCTTTCCCCCCCCTTCCTTCCTCTCTCCTTTTTTCTTTTTTTTCCCTTCAGTGAGTTTACAAGCCTTGCTGGAATGCACATATGGTCCTTATCATCCCTGAAGTCCAGCTTTTTTTTCTTTTGCTAGTTAGCAGTTTGTGACATCAGGGGCTGTTAGAAGCATTAGTCACTTTTACTCCAAATAGAAAGGTCCGTGGTTTTTGAAAACCTATGGAGGAAAATGTCTTTTATGTCAGTTCTTGGCATAAATGGAACTGTGAGTGCTCTGAGCTTGTGTTGACCTTTAGCCAAACATTTTGCCTGAAGACAAATGTTCGTTCCCACTTTCTGTAGCCACTCCTGAATTGTCAGATTTTGCTGACTTTCCTCTTTCCAGAAGAATGCAACTGTATCCTTTTTCCTCCATGCTCCTGCCGAGTTCCTGCAGCTTGCCAATGTAAGCAGTTCCCCTCGCTTCCCTGCCGGCATGCCTCGGAGGCGCGGGAACAGTGGCGGCTTGATCGAATGCAGGAAGCGTGTCCTTGCCGTGTGGCAGGGGCTAAGAGTTGCAGTTGCAAGCCACTGGAAACCAGGATATTTGGTGCTGCCTGTCAAGGGCGTGGGCCCTGTGCTTCCCACACCGTGTGGCACCCGTGTTGGGGGAGCTGGGGTTGGGGCAGGCTGGCTTTTCCTCTGGCCAACTTGGTATGTGTGGGCTGCACATGAGCAGGGGCCGGCCAGTGATGCCTGCTCACTGTTCCATGTGTCATTTTGCCCTTCATTTAGGGAGCCAGCCCTGAAGAGAGCATCACTCCTGTGTGTTATTGCCTGCACCAGTGGAAGCATGTCCAGCATCACCCAGTCTCTGGGGGCATCTCCTCAGGGGAACCCCTTGCTTGGTCTCACTGCCAGCCTCCTTTGGCTGGTGATTCTCCAGATCCATGAGATTTCATCTGTAGAGCAGTTTTTTCTGCAAGGGGGAGCAGCATGAGAACCACACCTTCCCTTCCCCATCTGCTGCTGCCCAGTGCTTTGTTGGCCAAGTTGCTTCCAGCCTTCCTCCCACAAAATAACCTTTTCCGGGGATTCTCAGAGTATTAAAAGGAAAATCCATCATGTTCAAGGAGAGCCTTTTTGTATTCCCAGTGACCTCCCTGTCTAATGAGCAAGGGAGCCAACTGTGGCATAGTGCTGCTGACAGTGTTCCCTGTTACTGGGAGTAGGGAGACCTGGCTCCTTGCTCTTGTTCTAGACGTTGATGGAGGGCTGGGGCAGGGGACTAGTGAGAAGCTGTGTGTCCCTAAGCAGCTGCAGCTGGTGCCAGCTTTTTTATCCAAGAAGATCAAGATGGTTTCCTGCAGTCCATCCCTCAGGGACAAGAGCTGCAGCAGTGAGTCACTGATGGGTTGGTGGCAGGCAGGGAGGCACGAATCTTCATGGCTTGATTGACACATTAATGTACAGAATGAGAATATGCCTTCCACAGGGTTCTGCTCTCCCTGTTGAGAGAAAAGGGGGGAAAAAAGAAAGGAAGGGGGAAGAAAAACAGCTAAGGACCTCCCAGACTTGAGTAGCTTGTGTAGACGTCTGCCTGAGCCTGCAGCCAGCCAGCAGCAGCATGGAGACAGGAACTCCCCCTCCTCTGCTGGTGACACTGATGGTTATCATAGCCTGAAACAACAGCCAAGAAGTCCTTCCTCTCTTGAGGAGCTGATTAACTGATTGATTGCTATGAGCCCTTTTCTTCTGGCATCACTGCATGGCAAGGAGGGGAAGAGTGTTGTTCTTGCTATTCACGTTCTCCCCGTACTATTCATAAGTTCATTTGTCCAACAGTTAAGGCTTTGACCATTCCTTAAGCCTGTATAAGGAAGGGGAGTGGAGCTGTGGGTGCTGTTTCAAGGAACAGGGAGCTTGGCTCTGGCATAGACACTGGGAATATTTAGTGCCCTGCTGGCAGGGACACCAGCTCTCAGGTTTAATCCTGGGAGGGGGATAGATCTGTCTCTTGCTGACTGCGCTTTGCTTCTGTGCTCCCTGGTCTTCCCTGAGCTGTGTTTTTATCTGAGCAGACTAAACTGTCCTTGAGGTCCCTGGCTTTGGATGCAGCATCTAAGATGATTTGACCTAGTAATGGGTCAAAAATGTTGCTGGCCTGAGCTGCTGACAGTAATAAAAGCTTTTAGAATTTCTTAAAGGTGCCTCCTAAGTCATGTGGCCTCAACTAACTAAACACTTGCTTCATAGTTGGGGTTGAGCTCAATATTTTGCATACCAGCCTTTTTCCCCTCTTGAATTTGAGGCTCATTTTTGTTTTCTTTAACTCTTGGGAGGCCATGTGAAGCTGACCCCCAGCCGCCAGCAGCAGTGGGCCAGGAGAGGCCCAAGGGGGATATTTTGCCAGCAGCCTTAAAGCAAAAGGGGCTCAGCCAGGACTGAGGAATAACCATCATCATGGTTAAGTCCTGAGCACGGAAAGCAGACCAGAGTCGGGGGCCATAAATGCGAGTGTCCTTGTGGACCTCTCTCCTAAGCCTTTTGGGTGTGCGGCTTTTTTCCTGCCCAGGAGAAGAGTGACTTTGCTTTATCTCCAGCCAGCTGCCAGAGACCTTCGGAAGCATAAGGACACAGCTCTGCTTTGTGCTGCCTCCAGAGCAGTGACATGGGACCCACCTTTATCTCCACCTCCCCGTCCACACACAGACTTACTGTTCCTGACTCCAACGAGGATAATAACTTTCCCTTTATTCCTGCTGGCTCTGCCAAGCCGTTGTGGCTTAGGAGGAATGAGCTGACTCTCTCCTTGCACGTGCTTCATCAGCTGAATTGTTTTATATAGCTTCACTAATTTCTGTCCAGGCAAACCCACTGTTTGCCACAGCGTCCATTACAGCATTCCTTGACCTATAAAAACGTTGCCACCAGGACCTATGTATGAAGAAAAAGAGATCTGAAAGAGCCCTGACAGGGTTCTGAGATTGCAGACCTTTTCTTGTCTTTTGCAAGGCGTTTTTCCCCCCTCAAAATGAAGAGCACTAGGGTTCCAGACAATTAGTCTCGTTATAGTGATGATAGGTAGTAGATGCTGTGCCTCTGGGGGCCTGTCTCTGCTTACCTTACCCCTTCCCTTCCCCAGCTGGAGTTAAAACCAGCAGCTGTGATAACAGCAGCTCGAAGATTGTTGTTGATCCAAGAAATATCGACTGTGGGACGCCTTGTAGGGCTGTCTGCAAAGAGAACTCAAGTGATCAGCATCTTTCTCAAGAAACAAGCATTTATTTGTTCACATTACTCTGGAATTTTTGTAGGGGTTAGCACATAGCTCTGGAGGTTGAGAATCACTTCATGCTCGTGGATGATATGGGAAGAGGGAGGGAAGCTATGCCTTATAACGTGGGGTTCAGTAAAGGAGACGTAACTGTCTTAGGGAAAAGTTTAAAAATAAATACTGCTTCTGGGATGTCTTAAGCTCTCTGACATCTGAGAACATCCAGACACCCAAATCTAGCAGCACATCTGGTACAAACTGGCTGATCTTTCTAGGAGTCTGTGGAGCTGCAGTTTTACCCATGCTGATCTTGTCCGTGGTTCCTGAGGCTGGGAGCAAGGAGGGATGCTTGACAAACAGTTATTCTTTTAGTGTACTTGTGAGAGGTCAGTACTTCAGGCACAGTGACTTGTCTGTGGTTACTAAGCCATCTCCTAGGACTACTTTTCTGTGAGTGACTCCTGAGAAGTTGTTTTAGTCCAGGAGTACGTTCAGGTGCAGTGCTGGGGAAAGACAGGAGCTGTGCTGAGCTCTGTTCATCTTCTGAGGGGAAATGAGGGATGCACTTGGGAAGAAGGCAGTGAGGCAGGGTGATGATATGCCTTTCCACTTGCGCTGAAGTGCCTGAGCAGCACTGCTGACTTCCTCTGGAAGACGAGCTGTGTGGCAGGAGGAGTAAATCAATGCTTGTAGCATTCCCGTGGCTTGTTGGCGCATGCAAGGGCTCTGGGCTTGTCCCTGTGGGGCAGGAGCAATGTCAGCCTTTGACTGCTCTTCAACTGGAGGTGCCCAGTTCTCAGCTGGGATCAAGCCCAGCCCTCTGACTGTGCACAGGAGCTTGTCACGGCTATTCACAGCTGGAGCAGCAGGGCCATCTGACTTAGCACCCCCTTGTTGTTACACCACTTCTGTTCTGCCAGACCTAATGCATGAATCACTTGCCTGCTCTGCTACTGATACCCTGAGCAATCAGGCTTGTTGCTCTCCAGCAGAGGCTTCCTTTCCTTGTGGATAAAGCTATCCTCTTGAAGAGGGTGAAAAGCGAGAGCAGAGGCCTGGCTGCAGTGGTAAGAGGTTATGCAGTGCATGCACCTCTTTCCGCTGGAGAGAAGCACCCTGCAGCTCCCCCAAAAACGTGTCAGCTTTCCAACCTCATCTGCATGCTGTGGAACTGGCTTTTGTTTATGTGTGGAGGGAGAGATTTAGAAATCTAGGTCCTTTGGCTCTCCTGCCTCCTCCAAAATGCGTTATTTGTGATCCTTGAGAACTGCACTGATTTTTTGTGTCTGCTCTACTGTGGGAGATGCGCTGCATCCTGGGAACACTGAGGGAGTGGGTGCTCAGTTTTGAGTCTCATCTCTTCCTGTGCCTCGGGCCTCTGATCTTTTCACGAGTCTTTTGATGTTTCGAGCAGATATCAGGCTACTCTTGTCTCCTGTTGTGCAGCACAGCTTGTGAAAAATACTTGGCATTGCAAAGTGCAGAGATAGTTTTTGTTTATTCCACTGTTGATGTTTGCCACTTGCAGGAAAAAAAAAATGCAAAGGGAGGGAAATAAACCAGAGAAAGGTCTGCAGCAAAAATAACTGACACAGATGCAAGAGATGAGTCTAACTCCTGTTCCTGCTGAGCAACTGATGATGAGGCAGTACTTGCTTTCCCAAAATATATCAGGGAAAGAGATACTGGTGCTGTGCTGAGAGATGTTCAACACCCACCACTTTCTGTGAAGCCTGTGAGTCATGGGCGCTTACTGCTTTCCGGGATCTGCTCTGAGCTCCCTTCACTTGATCATAAACCCAAGCCCACTGGTTTTTTTTTTTAAATACTTATGTTACAAATATTTAATTTAACCCATTCACATCATACATAAATCCCAGGGCCTTTTCCAGGGAAATCACTGTTGTGGGTAAATGAGGTTGTGGTCCTTCTGTGTTGTTTTTCTTTACCCAGTCTGAGTGAAGGAGGTGGCATCTCTTATTCCCCCTAAGCATCTGTGGTGTGGTGCTCGTGAGTAGCTCTCAGTCTGCAGAGGGGTGGAGGTGAACAGGCTGGTGGATTAGGATTAAGCCTATGGACAAGCCTGGTTTGGATTCTAGGAGAGGGCTCAGGTATCTGTTAGAGGTGTCAGGCTCTGTGTGTCAGCATGGCAGAAAGGAGCCCTTTGCCTAGATTCCTTCGCACAGACTGAGACATTTTCATTTGGAAATGTGGTTTTTCTCAGAGCATTTTTGTATTTCTTTAAGTCTGAGTCTATTCTCATCAACACTCAGCCCAGATGTAACTTGTTTCTTCCTGCAGTTGGTGGCTGGTCTGTATGTTTTGAGGAGGGAAGGGGAGCTACTCAGCAATTGTGCAGAGAGCGGGAAGTCCTCCTCTGCTTTTGGCTCTTATTTTAACAACCAAAGAGTTCTTCATATCTGGTCCAAAGCCTACTGACTTTGTGGAAAAGAAGCTGGTGCTGCCAGCATCTTTAAACCGGGCTGAGGCTGCCCACGACTGTAATTTATTGTGGCCTTGGTGGAGTGACTCCATTGGAAGTGTTTGGGTTTGGTGAAAGGTTAGTATCTTGCAAGTTAAGGACAACAAACTTTGGGAGAAAAATGTTGTGAAATAACAGCAAAGCTGCTCTAGGTCTACCAAGTTCGTGGGGGCTTTTTTATTTGCTTGTTTGTAACTGTGCTCAGGACGTTGGAATAACTGTGACTTGTCAGGGAAGAAGTATCTGGGCTGGCTTGTTTTTCTGAGCTCCTCTGTGGATTGCCATACAGCTGTTGTGGGAAAGTCCCGAATACAATATGGGAGTTGTTTCAAACCTCCCCTCTGCAAGGTCTGCTGCCCCATTGCCCTCCACAGAGCAGCTTTGGGGTGTTGGATGTTGCCAGCTGAAGCCCCCTGGGCAGCGGGGGAGGAGAGCTGGTCACAAGGGGTGACTAGCACCTCTGGGCTGCCTGGCCTGGCTTCTTTCCCTGCTGAAGACGTGCAGAGGCAGCATCAGTGGCTTTGTAGGTCACGCAGGAAGTGCTGGGAACGGTGCCCTGCTTCCTCACCTCGTGTCAGAGGAGGTTAGTTGTAAACCAAGGCATGGCAGAGCATCATGCTTTGTGCCCTTCCTGTCAAAGTCTGGAAAAGCTGGAAAGAGTTTTAACCTGGCTCTAGAGGCACTGTTGCTACCTGAGCTATGTCCTGCTGTGGCCACGCTGAAGAGTTGTAGGAACAGGGCAAGACTGCTGGCATTTCCCTTGTAGTCCTGTGAGGATACAGCAAGTCCGTGAGCTGCCCCTTTCCTTTGGCACACTGAGCCAAGGAGAGCACGGCTTTGGCTCTGCTAGTCTACACAGGTGTCTGTCAGAAATAGCTTTTGGAGTTGCAAGCAGGGCCACATCACAATTTGTGTTACTCTTTAGTGTGTTTCTTGTGAGAGCCAGCCTCACTGGGAAGTTTGGGGAATTTCCCATGCTACTGGGGAAGTTTTGAAGTGGGAGTTTGGCCAGTTCCTGCTGTGTAGCTGTACAGTGGACACGGAGGAGGTGGCCTCAGCTGCTTCACCAACTAAAAAAGAACTGATCTGCTCACGGCTCTGACCATATTCCACACTCTTTTCCAGGTGTCTGCCTAAATAACCTTAGGATAACCCTAGGGATACGGGGTGCTGGTGCCTCAGAAACAGCATTTGGGTGTTGCAAATCGGTAAAGAATCATGGTTTATTAGTGATAGGCGTGGAGAACCAGTGTGGTGGTGCTTGTATTCCTTAGGATTGGGGACATTTTAGCTCCTGAGCCCTACAGTGGAGATGGATAGAAGGAAACAGAGAGTATGTTTGGGAGGCAAACCTAAGACAAAGATCCTGTATCCCAAAATCCTCTGTGTCGTTAACGTGATTCTGACAGGACTTCCTTCCCTGACAGGAGTGTTGCAACCCTGTTAAATGCTTTTCCTCTGGGTCTTACAGAACGATGACCTTAGGAACCTGTCCCTGTCCGGCCACGTGGGCTTCGACAGCCTCCCCGATCAGCTGGTCAACAAGTCAACATCGCAGGGCTTCTGCTTCAACATCCTCTGCGTGGGTGAGTCACCCTTCTGGGCTGTCAGGGAGCACGGCTCCAAATTCACACCTTCTCCCTCTGCCAGGGGGAGAGCTGAGCCACTGGGGACCATACTGGCAGGGAGGTCAGAGTTGTCTTCCCGGAGCTGCTCCAGGGTAAAATCTAGTATCTCTCTTTCCCTTTTCTCTGCCTTGTACTCTGAGTCAAAACATGGACGTTTCTAGTTGTTAAAATCTATCCCTTTGATCATCCAGTGGTTCTGCTTTCCCCAAAGGCTGCCCATAAGGAAACTGAGCTAACTTGGGAACTAAATGTATTTCTAAAAGAATGTTAACTTAAATCTGCTTTTCTCTGGGTTGGGCGTGGAGGCTGTTTTCTCACCAAATCACATTCTTTCCCTTCCAGTCTTTGCCTGTCTCATTACATTTTTAGTCTCTCCAGTTGGAAACGATGCCATTTTTAGTCTCCAAATGATGTACTGGAGAACAAAGCCTGTCACCTGTCCTCTGCTGTATGTAATCTGAGTGCTGCAAGTTGGTTTTATAGCCTGAGTTACTTTTTCCAAATTGTTCAGAGGGTGAAATACAAGGAGGCAACCTCTTCTGTTGGCTATAGGGAGGCAGCTGCTGTCATGGTACTGTGTGGATACTCTGCAGTTGGAAATCCATTGCTCAGCCCCAGGGAGCTGAGAGCCAAGCCAGCTTTGCCTTGTCAGTGGACCCAGAATGTGGTTCTGTAGATTGACAAAACTGCTGGGTTTTTCCCTTAGCTTGGCAGAGCAGGCTGCAAACATCATCTTTCCATTCATTGTTCATTTAAGCCTTCAAAAAGGGAGTATTGTCCCTTCTAATTAGTTACATCAATTAGCTGGAAAAACCCCACAAGCCTCTGACGGTGATTTTTCTACAGTGAACTGAGAATTTCTGTGAGCGCCTGAAAAGAAATCTGGCAAACTCAACTCCTCTCTGTAGCTTTGTGTGTCAGAGAAGGAGATAAGAGAACAGTTGCACTTCTGCACACTCGAGCTCCCAACCCTCACGTGACTCTCGTAGCAGCATGAAACCATTTCAATCCAGCAGGGAACAGCCTGATTAGCAGGCAGCTCTTTGATCAAAATGGCATAAATTAATTGCCTTTCTCTCTAGCAGTAAATATGCCTTTCTTAGCATGACTTAATATGTCTCCATTAGCAATTTGATCCACCTCTTTTTTTCTTGTGAAATGTGCCAATCCACCGATTTTCACCCCATATTAAAGTTTCACACAAACTGCTGCAGTTGTCCAAGGAACAGAAATCTCACCCTTGAAAAAAATTATTTTTTAAAAGTGTGATTTGAGGGAGGACACAATTAACTTTGGTGTTGTAATGTGAGACTTTTAATTGAGATGTCAGATGCTGGAAAGCACAACACACAGCAGTTCACATCAGGAGCTCCCTAAAATTTGCAGCTTCAGACATGAGCAGTCTGTGCCATCAGTTTAGGACTTGCTTTTTGTGTGAGTTGCCTCAGTCCACCCCTGCTCACAGCACGGGTCACAATAGCTGTTTGAGAGTGTAATTGCTAAACAAACACTTTTGACTTAAAAATGGGGTTTAGGCTAATGCTTTCATCCGTGTTACTAATTGCACTGGGGATTAGTGAAACTGTAATACTTTATAATATTACAATAACTGTAATACTTTAAAAAGTTGGTATTTAAGCAGTGTGCTATTTTCTTTCTTTTTTTTAGGAAGTCCTTATGTGTTTCTCTGTCTCAGATTTTTATTGTCTCAAGGTGCGCTACAAGTTTTGGGTGACCTTGAAACAAGCAAAACTGCCTTAAAAAGGCCAAAACAAAATAAAATCAGGTATCTCCTTTGGGATCAGACATGGAGTTAAGAGAATTTACAACTTGCTTCCATGAAGAAAGTTCAGTCTTGGGGCATTGTTGAAGATGGGGACTGCCTCTGAAGACATCTGTTCCTGCAGGGATTATCTTGCTTAGCAATGTGCATGTAGCCTAATTCCACTGCTACCAGAGTGGAATAGCTCCTTAAGGTGGTGAATGTGCCTGAGAAGGAGGCAAGGGAGAGCAGTTGGGACCATACTGACGTTTCCTTTGTCTGCTCAGGTGAGACTGGCATCGGCAAGTCAACGTTGATGGACACTCTGTTCAACACCAAGTTTGAGAGCGAGCCCGCGACACACAACGAGCCCGGTGTGAGGTTGAAAGCCAGGAGTTACGAGCTCCAGGAGAGCAACGTCCGTCTGAAGCTGACCATTGTTGACACAGTCGGGTTTGGCGATCAGATCAACAAGGATGACAGGTAAACCCAGCGCTGGCAGGAGAGGAATCCTTGTGCTGATGTGCTCCGAGGTCACCAGGGCCTCACTCTGTGGGCAGTAGGTTCCTCGCTGTTCTGGGTGTGTTTCCTGATCCTGGAAGCCATGGTGCTCCTCCTAACCCTGTGGAGAGGGCAGTCCCAGGGCAGCAGGGCTTTGAGAGAGCTTTCGTTCTCCTGCTGTGTCCTGGCACATATGGCTGTGGTGAGTGGGACTTGCTCTGTGCTCATGGTTTGAGTCTTCCCAGTCTTCCTCTGCTCTGCTTTTTTCACAGTGCTTTCTCTAATATTTCTCCCAATGTAAGGCCTTACTGTTTTCTTTCCAACATGTTTCTGAGGTTTTTGGAGTCTCATGGTCAGAGGCAGAATTTCCAGAAGCCAAGAATCCAGACTAGCCGTCATTTTACAAACCCCCCTAGTCCCATCCATGAGGCTGCTCTTGGTGGAGGGGGAACACAGTTTTCTTTCCAGAAGCACAAGCAGTTAATCAGATGAGGGCATGTCACACTGCACGAAACTTTTTTTCTCCAACAAAACGGTCCCATCAAAGTCCACAAAGGGTGCATTTATCTTCTGAGCTTTGCTCACAGGCTTTAGTTCCTGAAAAGTCCCTCTTACCCTCTTGTGAGTCTCACCTTCCCTCTTTTAAGATTATGAGATTTTGGACAAGCTAGGGGTTAGGTGGCGGTTTAATGTTTACATTTTCTTATGTTGGATGATTTTCAGTGAGACTGGCAGAGCAACAGCTCAGACTTTAATTGGAGAGACTGCCAAATACATTGTTTTCCAGGGTAGCAGTGTTGTGTGGTTTCCATGCACCTAAAATCCTGGGTCTTTGCCACTGTATCTTGCTGTCGTATTTGTTACACTTTGCCTGTGCACCAGGTGGAAACACACACTTGTAAAGGAGAGACTGCAGGTGGGTGGGGAGGATCCTGTAACATACAGAGCACCCCTGAAGCTTCCTGATTGTCCATCAGTGACCCGTGTTGTGCCAGCAGCCAATTCCCTGGTTTTCTCCATGCCTTCTCCAGCTACAAGCCTATAGTAGAATACATCGATGCACAGTTTGAAGCCTACCTGCAAGAAGAGCTGAAGATCAAGCGATCCCTGTTCAACTACCACGACACCCGGATTCACGCCTGCCTCTATTTCATCGCTCCCACGGGACACTCGCTCAAGTCCCTGGACTTAGTCACCATGAAGAAGCTCGACAGTAAGGTACTTGCTGCCTGTGTTACCGTGGCCCTGTAGTGCTTTTATTATCTTCCCATCTGCTCAGGAAAATAATGTCTGGGTTTAGTAGAGGAGAACTGCACAGGGGCTGTGTGAAAAGTGTACTACCTTGGGCAAGCTGCTGCAATGGGTCATTATTCTGCTTCACATGCTGCAGAGATTTATTAAGAGTTTGGGCCCCTACTCTTTTCCAGCCCTACCTTGAGTAGGGAACTTGGCCACATGCTTCCCAGCTAAGCTATAAAGTCAATAAAGACAATTCAGGTTATGTTACTAATCAGTGAAAACCAAATGAAAATGCTGTGTCTGCTTGCTCTGACTGCATCCAGCTAGACAAAACTAGTGATTTGATCTTCTGTGGCAAATGTAGTGTCATAAACAAGAATCTGAATAAACATGTCACTTGGCATCTGCTTTTCCAGTTACCCTCATGAGGTTGGTTTAAACCGTGGTTTAAAGATTTCACCTTTTTTCTTCTGGGAAAAATAACTGAGGTACAAATGTACAGCCTGAGTAGTTTTCTCTGTGCTTCTTTACGTCACGATTAAGCAATTTAAATCAGTCCACCATGCACCTTTGGCTCATTGGATCCTGACTGTGCAAGAGATCAGTGATGACAGTGGTTCTTTATTTCCTAGAGGGGCCTATCCGCTGGGGTTTATGTGGTGTTGGAGAAGGTTCCCTGCACTATTCAACTGAAAATAAGGTTATGGAGATTTACCCTAAGTGAGCTAATTGACATTCCTGTTCTGTCTTTTGGCCAAGGAGGATGTAATAACTCCAAACAGAATTAAGTGATGTAATAGAAGAGGATTTTCAAGTACTGTAGTTAAGATCCCTCCATATAGGTCAATATGACTGTTATCCTCAGTATGATTTCTTGTCTGCTGTTGCAGGGAAAAGCAAATCCTGCAAGATCAAAAGCAGAAACTGTCCCTCTGGAGGGAGGAGAGAGGGAAAGAAGGCAGGATCCTTATCCTTGCCAACAGCCTGTCTAGGGAAGAGACTCAGTGACTGATCTCAGAGCTGTGCAGGAAGGAGTGAACCCTGGTCCTGCAGTGCAGCGGTGTCCGGGGGCATGTGAGGGCACACAGGTGGGGGAAGCGTGTCTGTGTTACTGCCAGCCGTGCCCTGTGTCACAGCTTGGATAGGGACCATCTGCTTCCACCTCCCGTGGGGTGACAGCAGCTCTGCTGCCCACCCGGGTGTCCCTGGTGACACCTCCCAAGCCAACACCCGTGACAGGCTGCTGTCTGAGTGTGGCTCCTGCAGTAATCCAGCCCACTGCAGCACAAGGAGATGTGCCTAGATGATCATTTCCTTTTTTATTTTTTGAAGCAGCTTGTAATAATCCATGACAGCATTTCCTGTCCAGCCAATTCGGATGAGGAGGGGAATACGACAGGACAGGAAATAGCTTGTTGCCAAATTGCATTTGACTTCTCTTTAAGGACATCATCACTGCTGCCTGGAAATTCTGTCTGAGGTGGTGCTGCTGGCAGCAGCAGAAGCCCCAGGGAAGGTCGTCTGCTGGGGTCTGCTGGCTGGTGGCACTTGTAGGGCTGTCACTGCGTGTCCTGCTCCGTCCTCTCCCGGTGACACAACCCGGGCAGTGCTGTATGTGGAGGTGCTGTCCTGTCTTGCAGGTGAACATCATCCCCATCATTGCTAAGGCTGACACCATTGCAAAAAACGAGTTGCACAAGTTCAAGAGTAAAATCATGAGTGAGCTGGTCAGCAACGGTGTCCAGATCTACCAGTTCCCGACCGACGAGGAGACAGTGGCTGAGATCAATGCCACGATGAGTGTATGTTATCTGTTATCTGGGGGGGGTTCCTCCCTGGGTTTGCGTGGGCCTGTCCTTGATGGTTGGGCCATGTTTTATTTGGCTTTAAAACTGCAATCTAAGCACAGACATCAGGCTGGCCAGAAGGTTTTTGGGGGCTAGAGTTACCTGGTCTGATACGCGTTTCATTGTCTGACAAACAGTTCTCCTCTGAGCAGTTTTCATATCCTTCCCTTGTTGCAGTATTCCCATCTCAGGAAGGGAAGAGGATGGGAGGTAGGGCGCCGATGTGGTCAGTGCAGAGAACTGAGGTTTGGCTTTCCTGTCCCAAACGACCCCTTGTTGGTTAGTGGGGGTGATTCACTGCTGCCTTTGTTTCAGGTTCCGGTGGGAGCAGGGCACCGGCACTGATGTTCCAGCTCTCTGCAGGGCTGGTGGCCCTCAGCAGCTCTGGCTTTCACCTCCTTCCCCTTCCTCTAGCAACAGGGTGGGATTTGAGGGCACTCAGGGCTAGACTAGACTAAACATTTTAGTGGGGTTTGCCAAGGGAAGCAGCTGTTTGCCATGGGCCTGACCAGGGCGCAAAGGGAAGAACCTGAGCTCGGAGTTGCTGGCAATGACGTGGCAGCTTTGACTGGCCCCAAGAGGGTGTGCCAACCCTAAAGCAAGTGCACTCAGATTAAGCTATTTCCTTGCTATTTGAAGGCTTTTGTGAGTTTCCCTGCTCAACAGCTTGTAGATGGGCAATTATCTCGTCCAGCTGAAAGTTAGACCCTCTCCAAAGCTCCCTATTGCCTCTCTTCCCTGTCTGTGTTGTTCTGAGCAGGGAGAAGCTGGCACAGAGAAGGGATGTGGCTCTACCAGGGTGCATTATGTGCAGTGTTTTTTGCTTTCCTCTGGTGCAGCCTGGCTTCTGGGAAACTCCTTTGCCAGTTAATCCCATCTCCTCTGCCCAGACATCTTCCCCTCTCAGCCTGTGACCATGGCTTGGCCGACACAGCTCCCACTCCTGGAGCTTGCACCCAACCTGTTTGGATGCTGTTAAGGCAGGGAGAGCTCCACAGGGCTGGGCTGGCAGCTGAGGCGAGCTCCCTCTTGGCAGCAGCCACACTTCTGGGAGTAGATCCCAGATTGTTGCCACCATACCTACGGAGAGACCTGGACAGAGCAGAGCTCCATGACTCAGACGTGTCACCCCAGGGCTGGGTCAGCTCCATTCTTCCCCTTGCTCACAGCTTTGCCCTTTTTAAGAGGAAGCGTTAGCAGTTCTTTTTAGTTTCAGAATCCCCCTGAATTTTTAGCCTGCCTTCCTTGAAAGGATGTACTTTATTTTCTTTTTTGTTGTTTCGAGGTTCTTTTCTCTCTGGGTTCAAATTCAGTTCCAGTTTGTAAGACTTGTTCTCTGCTTAAGATAGTAGTGCTTTGTAATTAAATGGAAAGTACGTACATATACTGTATTTTTAGGACTTCAGAATTTTGAGCTTTAAGTCTGATCAGGTTTCTCATCCAGAATGTTCTGTTGCTCTTCCTAAAACACCAGACAAATTGCAAAGACGTTTAAGCAACTTAAATCTAGCAGAGCTGCCACAGTAAACAGCTTTTTTGAGAAACAATCCCTGGCAAGGCAGCAAAGGAAATCCCCAACCTCATTGTCGCTTTCCTTTTGTAGGTCCACCTTCCTTTTGCTGTCGTTGGCAGCACTGAAGAAGTGAAGATTGGCAACAAGATGGCAAAAGCCAGGCAGTACCCCTGGGGTGTCGTGCAGGGTATGTTACCAAAGACACAGACAAGGCCTTCTCATCCTGTCCTGTTCTGATTCAAGATATATTGATTTCTGGATGGTCCTTATTGAAATCTGGCTTAAGAAAGCACAGCCTAGATCTGGATATGGACATCTGGACATAGAGCCAAAAGCTCCTTCTGCAGGAGAGCAGTTTGGCCAGGGCACTGATTGCAACCCAGGCTGCCAAAGATACAGGGCTGATCCTTGCACTGAGAAGTACAGGATTGACTCGGTGACGGTCTCCTTGTGCTTTCAGTTGTGTATCCCATTGGAGAATAGCCCAAGAAACTGTGGGGAACATTCACAGCTCAATTCTGCAAAACTCTCTGGCTTCTCAGTAGTACAAGCTGACCCTGAAGCAGCTTCAGGGACTTTGGCTGTATACACCAGAGGATAATACTGGGAGAAACAGGAAAGAAGTTGATATGTTTGGGAAGTCTTGAACTCATCCTGTATCCTGCTGGGTTCTTGCTGTTCCCAGAAAACTAGGACCAGGTAGTTTGACATTTAGTTTAGACTTTGCCTGTCTGGGCTCCTGTGAGCACTGGGATTTAGAGGGGGTGTGAGTGGGATGTGAAATCCTGTGTGCAAACGGATCATCACCTTGCTGGTGCAAAAATGCACAGAGAGATGGGAGCTCTGTGACAGATGGGCAACACAGAGATCTTGCAAATCCAGTGAAAGGGCTTGAACTCAAGCCCATGTTGGCGTGGGATGGTTTCAGCCCCCGTTCAGCAAGGCATTTTGGTGCAGGCTGACTTGGAGTTCTGCTTGTGTGCCTGAACAACTCTGAGGCTTACTAAACTGGGGTGCAGATCCAGGGAAAGGGGGAACCCAGCTCCTGGGTTTAACATTCTCTCTGTGAATGGTCTGTCATTTTTGCAGTTGAAAATGAAAACCACTGTGACTTTGTGAAGCTGCGGGAGATGCTGATCCGAGTGAACATGGAGGACTTGAGAGAGCAAACACACACCCGGCACTATGAGCTGTACAGGCGCTGCAAGCTGGAGGAGATGGGATTCAAGGACACGGATCCAGACAGCAAACCTTTCAGGTAGGGAAGTGGGACTCGGGCTGTGCTTTGCAGCCAGATTGTTCTGCTGCTGCCCAGGGCTATGTGCAATTCCTGGGCAGGAAAAGTGCAGCCGTGTCTGTGACGAGAGGAAGCTGACCTGTGTGTTGAGTTACCAAAGGGGACATCCTGGGATGAATGTTCCTTTGACCCTCCTAGAGCCTTTCCCAGCTGGTCCAGGGTGAGCTGTGAAGAGGGTGCCATGGTCTCATGCCTGAGGTTTGGCTGATTACTAAACACATAGTTTATTCTGTCAGACGGCTTTATTGGTCTGAAGCCCAAGTCATTAGCCAGGGACAACAGCTGTGTGGGAATTTGGGAGGGAGTGTTTGTTTTCTCCTTTCATTTCCTGTTTCCCATTCCTCCCCAACTTTTCCCCAATAATTGCACCCCTGCCTTAGCAGCATCCCACGCTCCTGTCTGCCACCAGGAAAGGCAGCCAGAATTCCAGTGCAGCGGTGGGGATTTGCCCTGTAACACGTGTGTGTGCCAGGGGTTGGCATTGGTGTGGGGGTTTATTTCTGACTTACTGAGTTGATGCAGCTGCACTTCTTCTGCAGCACAGAAACTCTGCTGGAATCAGTCAAGCCCAGTTCTGTTACTAAACCCAAGTGTGAAGCTTTATTGGATTTCCTTTCTGGAGAGCAATGGCTTAAGATGGGCTCAGCCCTTCCTTTTGAGGAATCTGAGGAATTTCCATTGCTTCCTGTACACGAGGCCTCTTTTGACCAAGCTATAAGTAGAAAGGAAATGAAAATGTACAGAATTTCTCCATCTGGTACGTGCTAGTTCAGAGCAGTTTGCTCTGGGTGCCTTTTCCCTCCAATAAACAAACAAAACCCACAGTCTCAAGCTGTTTGGCTGAGGCTGATGTATATCTGAAATGAGGGAGACATTCTCTCTGAGCTCAGGGATCAAAAGGATGTTTTCCCTGCGTTCTGGCCCTGGGAGCCACAGGAACTGCTGCTCTTCGGCCAGCTTGCATCAACCAGGAGCAGGGAGCCTTTGGCAAACCTCAGGGGGAAGCAGGGCAGGAGGTCCCAGCAAACCATTGGTGCTGCGTAGGGGTTGTTCAAGGTGTGAGAAAGGGGGACTGATGATGACTGAGACCCCCACTTTGCTTGGCCAGAGACTGCAGGAGGTGAGGAAGGAGCACCAGGATCCCCGTAGGCATCTGCTCCATGAAATGAGGTCCTGTGGGCTGGTTTCTCTGCTGCTATGGTTAAGCTTTTCAAAATGCTCTTTTTTCAAGTAATATTATTTGCCAAGGCATCGTTCAGTGTGTGGGGACGTGTTGGGAAATCAAGTTACTCTTGTAATTTAGGTTCATATGTTTGTGTACTTTAAAAGCCAATTCCCTTGTCATCCTTGTCTGTGAGAAGCTGCAGGGATCCCAGTTAGTTTGGACTGTTATTCCTTAGGGCTGTAATTGTTTTTTTCACATTCAGCCTGGGAGTTGCCAGGCCAGTTTCTCTGAGAACGTGGCTACTCTGGAAGTCAGAGTCACTGCAGCAGAGAATTAAGCTTTGAGCCTGGGACAATTTAACAGGAAGCTCCTGCCCCTCTCGCTCCTGCCAGCCTTTCTCTGCTTGCCCATCACTCAGCATTTTTGGGAATGAGCTTTGGAAGAAGTGATTTCCAATCCAGGATTCAATGAGCAACATGCAGAGCTTTCTGTTTCACTCTGTAGGGCTCTGCTGCACTCTAGTACAGTGTCACTGATGGCAGATTCAGTTTGTGCTCACTGAGCAGCAAAGGCTCACCTGCCCTCAGGCTTTGCCTGGGCTCTAGCCAGATCCTTCAGAAGGGTTTAGGAATTTAAGTTTCAGTGTCCACAGTTAGAGGATGAAATCCAAGACTGAATTTTAGGGAGATTTTGTTTTGAGTCACCTGATGTCTATTTGCTGTGAGAGGTCTGGTTCTGGGTTTAGTTAAGAATCCAAAGATGTCTCTTGCCCTGTTCTCCCACGGAAGGATTTTTGTCATTTTTAGAATGAGTATTTTCGCTTTGAGTGTAGGAAGCTGGTGTGGTCATGTGGAATGGTGTGATTTCTCCAGGGCAGCCAGTGCTGTGCCAGAACAGCTCTGGGCATCCTGTCTGGGGAGTATTTTAGGAAGTCACTGAAGTGCCCATTAATTAGCAGAGTTAAATATAAGACTTGGGATCATCTCACAGGTTGTATTCCCCAGCTCAATATCGCACCCCCTAAAAGAACCCCTAACCAACAAAAAAGCCACCAAAACCCCCAGCACTGCCAGGAAGGGTAAAAGCTTCACTTCGTTGGGATTAAGATGTTCCAGTGGCCCAGTGGTTAATGTGTTCCTTAGGCACATGGATGCAATGTGCCTGTGTGACTTCGGTGGAGTTTGCATGTAAAAAATGCATTTTCAGAAAAGCCTCTTGGGGGAAATAGTTATCATTCCCACACTATCATTATGGCTGGGCTATCCAAATCCATTTAAGGAATAAAATAAAGAGGAATTTGGCATCCAGAGTTCCTAAGAGGCTTTGAAAATCTCAGAGGTGCGTGGACAGCATGTTTTATGTCCCAAATCTTTGCTGCCTATCTCAGTGTTGGGGAAATAAAGGAATGCCAATGAGTAGAGGGGGAATGAAGGAATCTAGTTAATGTGGTTATTTGGAGGAGGAAGGCTGCTGATTGTTTGGAGAGGCCAAAGGAGAAGGGGAGGTCTCCCAGGGTGGCTTTATCTAAATCAGGCCCCTGATCTGAACCTATTAGCAATGAGTAGTGAAAATGAGTTTTGCTTCGTGTCAGTGTTGTGCTAATGGAGTACATGAAGGCATATTTTGCCCTGGGTCTGCTGCACAGATCTTGCACTTGGAATGAAGAGGCTCGGGACAAACAGAGGGAGAAGGGAGGAGGTGTGACTCAGAGGGATCACAAGCCCTGTGGCCATCGGGGATTGCTGCAGGCGCTTACATAGTGGCTGCTTCTATTCGAGGACCTGCCTGCTGAGTGATGTACAGGATCCTGAGCAGGGAGCTCGGCTTTTCCATTTGTCTCCCACTGCTGCCACCTAGCAAGCTGGGAAAGGGTTTTGGTGGAGGTGATCATGCCTCTGGTGTAGTCCGGGACCTCTGACCATGTTTTGTGACAATACATCTTGAGAAAGTCAGCTCTGACTGCTTTTTGTGTGTTTTTAACAGTCTCCAAGAGACTTATGAAGCAAAGAGGAATGAATTCTTGGGCGAACTCCAGAAGAAGGAGGATGAAATGAGGCAGATGTTTGTCATGAGAGTGAAGGAGAAGGAAGCAGAGCTGAAGGAAGCAGAGAAAGATGTGAGTATACTGTAACTCAGAGGGCTGTCTCTGAGGGGTTAGGGCAGGGCTGTTACAGAAAATGCCCTGTTAGAGCAGGAAGCTGTTCCTCAGGCCTCCTGGAGGAGCTTGTCCTGCTGCAGAGGTACAGAGGAGAGTGCGGCCCTCAGGGGCCACGTTTTCTTGCTTTGCACAAGCATGATAGAGTCCCCTAAGTACACACCAATGAGGGATGGAATGTGGGGGTGTGAAAGTGTCCAGAGACCTGCTGTATTCCTGCAGCAACTGAAATTCCCACCATCTGCCTGAGCCAATGAGTGTTAACTGCAGGGTTTTTCTCACCGAGTCTGGCAGGCTTGGGCCAGGCCAATGACTGGCAGTTATTATGGGGAGGCCTCAGTGCCAGCAGAAACACCGTGGGCATCATCACCAGTAACTGAAGTGAAAAATACTTCTCTTCCTGTCCAATTCTTGTCCCGGCAGCTTCACGAAAAGTTTGACCATCTAAAGAGGACTCACCAAGAAGAGAAGAAAAAAGTGGAAGACAAAAAGAAGGAACTTGAGGAAGAGCTGAACAACTTCCAAAAGAAGAAGGCAGCAGCTCAGCTATTACAGTCACAGGCTCAGCAGGCAGGTTCTCAGCAAACCAAGAAAGACAAGGACAAGAAAAAGTAAGCGGATGTCACCCACATCCTTTGCAGGGTTTATTACAGTTTTGGGAGGTTGTTTTTTTCTTTCTTGCTGCATGTGTGTATTTGCTTTTCCCCATTACCAGACTGGAAACAGGGCTTTTACCAGCCTGATCAAATAAAATATTTTTTTTTCTAAAGGGTGGGCCAGGGGAGATGATCTTAATTTCTCTCTAGAAGAATACCTTCAAATTTTATGTTCAAGTCTGACTGGTGTGGGAGAGCAGTCGGATGATGGAGGTTGGACTTGTGATCTGTCCATGATCTTCTGGAACAACTGTCAGATGTTCTGGACTCAGATTTATCTGCCTGAGCCAGAATTATTAAGGGAGTCACTACCCGTCCTTTTTTTCACTGGTAGTCTCCAGCTCCCATTCCTTAAGGTTATAGTTGTAAGTAGAAACAAATTAGAAACCAAACCCACCATGTTATTTTTACATGGGGAATGCTGGTGCCAAAAGTGATTACTTGGAAGCTTGCTTTAAAGACAAGAAGCTTTGGTTTTGTATTTTTTTAGAAAAACAAACTACTATGGTACCGTAATTGCAGTTAAATGGCATTTGTGGTTGTATCAAGTTGACATAATAAGCTAAGAAACCCTTAACCTTTTAGTCAAGATGATGGCACTGTTTTTTACTATTTTATATTCCTGTCCTAGGAGTGTAATCCTTTACCTTCTGTTGGCTTTTTCCATTCCTAGTAAGAGGGTGCTCATGCGAGTCCTTTCTGGATCACCTGTGCTAACGGTGCTTAGTTGGCCCCTGCTATTGGGAAGCTATTGGGATGGTGATGCAGCAAATCTCACTGGAATACACTTTGTTAACCCACACACAAAAATGACAGTTCTGTGCTGCTTTCGCTACCTGGGAGCGAAGCGGGGTGTTCCATAGAGTAACCCAGATGATTAATGCCAAACTGTCCCCTCTGGAAGAGCCAAGTGCCAGTAGGGATGTGGCACAGACACTTGCCTTGCTAACCTGGGAACCCCAGCCTGGCCTGAGCTGTCTGACAGCTATTGTACTGCAGATCTACTGGGGTTTCTTATAGCCTGGCAATTTACACTCACTGCATGGCCCCTGTCTCTGCTGCTGGTTCGGTGCCCAATGTTGGTTGTTTCTGCCCTGGGGAAGGTGGGGAGGGCCTCGGGCTGGTTCCTCAGCTGATGTAAATTGATGTAGCTCCTATGGAGCCATGCTGCTCGATGCTGGCTGAGAACCTGGCCCTCGGCACCCGCTGGAGTCCGTGGAGTGCTGTGTGCTGCATGCTCTGCTCCGGGAGAAATCCTTACAGACCTGTGGGCGTCGGGCTGAGCTGTGGAGCCAGGAAGTGTCGGCAGCTAAGGGCCAGGCACTCTGAAACCCCCTTCTGCAGGATAGGCTGAAATACTTGTCTTCTCTCACCTGAGAACTCAAGACATGGTGATATATTCTCTAAAAGGAATAGAAAGTTTTGAAGACCTTTTCCCTTAGCTCTTAAACAGAGTTGGTAGCTTAATATTTTTAAGAACTGTGCAGTCGGATTTTTCATCTCTTAGCTGTAAGACCAGTACAGAGTGATCAGGGGAGCTTTGTTCCTTTGGGAGTCAGAGTGAGCTACTATTTGGTTCCAGCATCGTGGGTGAGACAGGGGTCTTTCCAGCGACCGTGACAAACACAGGTTCTGCTTTGCTGATGCATTCACAGAAATCCAGCCTCGAGGAACATGCCCACGTTTTAGTGTGTCCTTTGTGTCGCTCCACACCAGGTGCTGTACCTGCTTCAGTTGTTCTCTAGTGTCAGAATTACTAACAGAGGCTTTGAAGGGAAATGCTGTTGCTTCTGCCTTATAGCACACCTTGGTTTTCTAAAGGCTTTGAGTTTCTCCTTGCACTCTAATGTGAAGCTGCAGTTTGTGTAGTTAAGGCTTCCAACCTCCTTCTTTGCTGACATGGCCTGTGGTGCTTCTTGTGCAGTTGCCAGAGGAAATCCTTGCCGTGCCTGACCCTTGCAGCCTTCCCACAAAATAATTCACGGGAATGCATTCTTTTCTCAAGGTGGGATCAGATTTCTCCAACTTGGACAACAGAGACTTTCCACTGTGCGGTGCATGGCGGGGGGAAGACTCAGGGTGAAATCTGCTGCTGGCCTGACTCCATGAGGGAGAGCTTGGCCTTCCTGATTTTCAGGCTATTCCTCCCAGGAATTCTTTAGCTTATACTCTTTTTTTTTTGTTCTAAAAATTGTAGGGGCTCTGGCCAATGGCAGGAGTGTGCTGCTTTGGGGACAGCACACCTGTGTACCTCAGACACTGAAGGGGTGACTGCAGAGCAGTCACACACTCGCCTGAATGTGGGGCTGAGCACACTGACCCCTGCTGTAATTTTGGGATGGGACCGTGCTTCAGACCTGGGTAATCTGTAGAGAGTTGCTGGCAGTAGACCAAGTGGGAGCAACAAACAGCCTTCTGGTGCTCGCCTGCTGTTGGGTAGATGGCCACATGTCTCTACATGTGCCACTGTGTTACTGCTCATCCCCAGCCCCCCGGAGCTGGGACCATCTGTCTGGATTCTGTTTCAGTTTTTTAAAAGCTACTTCTGAAAGCCAAATGTAAAACTTCTTTTTTAAGTTTCCTTTCTACGTAAGTTTCCCATCCAGTGTGCCTGGTCTGGCCATCACGGGCCATGCTCAGCCCCAAAGCAGTCCCTGAGCTGCAACACCGATGCAGGACCTGGCCCAACACCCTGTAAAAAGAGGGGTTTGTTGATGCCTGAAGGGTCTGACCTGGTCCTGAAAGCTGAAGTGCTTGAAGACATCCTGGTGTCCAGGTGTGAGATCCCTAGTTACCTTCTGCAAGGATGCCCATGGGAAGTCCAAGCTGAACACCCACACCCATGCACCTCCTGTAAAAATGAACCTTAAAGCCACCAACACTGCAGTGGCAGGCTGTAACCTGGACTAGCTTACATGGTTGGCTAGTCAGTAGTTCTGTCCCTCCAGTTTTTCTTTTTACTTTTGCTTGTCATAGGCTGGAGAAGAGCCCAGCCTTGAGGTTGAATTTCTTTGTAATTCCATAATCCCATCTGCATGCCCACCACTGGAGCGGGTTGCTGGTGTCGGCTCTCCTGGCTTGCTTTATCTTTTTTTCATTTTGAGTTCAATTAGTTCTAACTTTTTTGTTTTTTGTTCTTTTTTTTAACTTGCAGTGCAAGCTTCACATAAAGCCTGTCGAGCCAAGGATGTTCCTGCATTCACCTGCTTTTGCAGTAATGTGTCTCTGCCATCTGTTTTCTTTTTATATTTTTTTTTCATTTTTTAACATGAATAACTATTAACTCATCTAATAACATAGTGGGAACAAGAAGGAAGAGGGATTGGGTACAGGACTGTATGCAAGTGGAAGTTCAGCGGTGGGTGAAGGGACGAGGTAATGATGATATCGTGTGTTTTTCTGAAGAAAACCATCAGCAGTAAATTATTTTTTGGTCCCCAAGTTGAACTGAGAGTCAGGGCTGGATGTCAGCAGCTCAGGTATTGACTGGCTCAGGTATCCTCAGTGCTGCTGGCTGTAGGAGCCCTGTGTTGAGGGAGTCCTTGGGTCCGCAGAAACCAGCCCCAGGGAATGAGTGCTGTAGGAATGTCCCAGCCAGCCCCATGGCATGGCTGAACCTGGGGTTTAGCCTGACCCATATTCCTTCAGGAGCTGATGTGTTGCAGCAGCACCAGTCCTGCTGCACGGGAGCGGGAGGGGTGTGTGTGTGGATAACCAAGTGTAACTGACCTTGCATGCCGTGACACTTGCATGATAATTTGTATTAGTTCCTGTTTTCTGTTGTCTGCCGTGACCACGGCTGGGGTTTGCTGGTCTGTGCTGGCCTGGTTTTGCAGCCACCCTTCAGTTCAGTGGAGCAGCTGCCAGCTGAACACCATGGGTGCCTTGGGGAAGGACCATTCCCAGCACTGCTGTCCCTGCACTGAAACCTTTGGAACTTCCCTTAAAATCCTACCTGGTTTCCAATGGGCATGATCTTAGCAAGGCTTCGCAGCCCTTATAGAATCAAACGCCTGGGCAGGGGGAGGTAGACCCATCAGCATCCTCTTAGAGCTTCCAAGAGCATTCCTGCACAAACTTAAATGCAGACTTGCAAAGGTGTGGGATCCAGAATTCCAGGTTAAGGGAGAGAAGGTGCCTGGACACACAGTCCCTGTGCTGCCCACCAGCCCTCTTGCACCAGGAACAATGTCCTGTTTAGGTGTCCCTGGAACATGCCAAGGAGATGTAAGATATGCCAGGCCTTGCTCGGTGGCCAGCACGGGGTGGAAGTGGTTCTGTTTAATGTGTGTTTTCCATGCCATTGCTTTCAGACAGCATCTTTCCCTTCCTTCCCAAGGAGTGCCAAGCCGTGTTTACCCTAAGACTCCTGGATTTCTTTCTCTGCTGAGGCACTTCCTCTTCTCCTAGCTAGGTAGTCTCCTGTTGCTTTTTTTAAAGCACATAACTCTTCCCACCTGAGTCTCCCACTACAGCTGTTTCCTTGTTCTGGATAGAATTTCTCCAGGGACAAAAAAGGCATAACTGCCACTTTTTTAATCACTTTTTCCTCAAGTGTTGGATTGGGAAATATGCTTGGGGGTTAGCTTATGGGTTCTCTTGCTTTTTAACCCTTATTGCTTAAACATGGCTTTGGGAAGAGGATATCTAAATACCATGTCTCGGACAGACAGCAAAAATGGATAAACAAGCTGGAAATAAAATAGTTGACCTTTTAATCCTTTTTTGTTATTTTTGTTGCTGGGGTTTTTTTGAAACCTCCTAGTCTTGCCAACAACGCACTTTTTGTCAGGTTAAATAGGTTTGTTGCGGGGTTGTTTGGAAAAATGAAATTCTGGTTCTCGTGGCTTCTGGCAAACGCAGCTCTAAAATCTTGAGTTATGAAGGAAGAAGTTTGAGTTGTTTGCATGAGTTTTTTACAGTCACATCACATGCCCATCACCGAGTGCTCGTGGCAATATGCTTTGCTTCAGCTGTCTCTGTGCATCTCCTCTTTTTAATTACCAGTGTTTTGTGCCAAGTAGAAAACTTAATTTTAACATTTATTTCTCCTGCTTCATTTAACAGCCCTTCAAGGGATGTTTAGCAGGGGAAATCAGCTGAGTTGAGCTTTTCCTTTTTGACAGAAAGCTGTGGCCAAGTGCATTAGTGTTCGTTTTGGTTGAGTTTTTCTCCAGCAAAAGCCAAGCTGTGTTGGAGAAACTGGGAATAAACCAGAAACTTGAAGATGTCAGAGGTACTGTTTTGGTCTTTTGCTGAAGGAGATGGTAATAACTTTTCGTTTCCACCTTAAACCCCTGGGCCATGTTTAGCTTGTTACTGCTGCACTTCTTGCCTTTCTTTCCTTATGCCTTTTTCCACAGTAGCCCCTGATGTGCATGGAGTGAATGATACACTCAGGTCTAGCTGGATGTGCTTTCACCTTTGCATGTAAGTACAGCAGTAAGGACTCACCCTTCCTGCCTCACTCCTGATAGGTCACCAGCCGTGCTTCTCTGGGAGATTCTCTAAGTCCACTTACTTACAAGTGGCGTAGTTGAAACTCCTTTAAAACTGCATGTTCCTGGCAAGGTGGATTTCAAATGAGCAGGAAAGTACACTGAAACATGCTTTTTCTGGGATGGTCACGTTCCCAGGGCATGAAGCAAACCTCCACTACAGAAAAGCAAAGACAGTCCAGGTGGCTGTGAGGGGCTGCAGCTGCTCTGTGGAGGTGGCCACACGTGGGTCTGGCAGGTGGCAGAAAAGGAGGAGATGGATAAGGGTTTGCTCCCACAGAGCCATCCAAGGGTTGCACAGTTCCTTTCTTGGAGGGCAGTGAGTAGGAGGGTGCCCTTTGAGCTCTTGGTCGTGAAACGCATCATCCTGCATCTCCTGTGGCATGTGGGGCTCCAGGAGCAGGGGAAGCAGGGACTGGCACCCACCCCGGGCTCCTCTGCAGCCAGAGAGCTGCCACTCCTGCCCTCCTTGTGCTTCTGATGGCTTGAAATCCCATCAGGGATTTGTGTTTCTCTGGAAGCATGTCCGTGTTAAACACGACCGGTGTTTCTCCAGGCGGCTCTCATTCTTCTTCTCCTGAACCATCCGAGTGCGGATGGAAATGTCTTTTTGTGTGTGACCACATCAGATCTGTCCATTTGACTCCAGTTCCCTTCTGTGTCCCTTCTCCAAGGGCCCAGGTTGCATTTGCAGTGTGTGATATCCATGGCGCTCTCGCCAGCGTGTGCCAGCATGGAGCTGTACAAATATGAAGGGTTTTTTTAATTAACGGAAAATAAAGCTGTGAACAGCGGTAGAAATCTTGTATTTGTATACATTTTTAATATCCTGATTGCCTTAAACCATAGATGTAGGACTTTATTACCTTGCTATTGGAAAATAACCCATGTTTGTAACTAAACAATTGTGTAACCTACATACAGTGTTAATGCAAATGATATGTATGCATCTGTTAGATATTGTCACTTTATTTGATGTTAAAATATTTCAGTTTTTGAATTACAGATGGAATAATAACCTTATAGCATAAGCTCAGTTATTTCTTGTATATGCTTCAGGTTACAGACCCAAGTAGTGCCAACACTTGAAGTGGGGAGAGGAAATATATTTTTACCCAAGGCTTTGATCTTTGCGTGGCCTTTGTGACGTTTGCTGTTGCCGTTCTGTAACGGTGTGACGGGAAGGTCACCTGTCAACCTCTGCCCCCCCAGCAGGTTGTTCTGTGCCTTTGAGGTCCTCCGCAGGTTCGTGCTGGTGTTTGTCAGTCACTTTTTGTGGTGGTTGTGAGCTCGTTCCCCACCTCAGCCGGTGTCTTGGGGAGCTCAGGCCTCCCCGGTGGAGTCGGTGTGTGTGACACCTCCCCAGTGCATTCCTTCCTTCATGACTTACTTTAAAATGTTGTTCCGCCTTTGTTTTCCCCCACCTCTCTCACTTTTTCATTTCAATTCTGAACCTCTGTTTCTTTTCTCTTCTGTTTTTCTCTTTTTCTGTAGCTTCTTCTTTATGTAACCGCCACCTTGCCAAAGCCCCCACACCCCCTCTCCCAGTGGACTGTAGGGCACTGGAAGAGCCTGCGGATATGGTCACCCCTGCCAGGAGAAGAGCCATCTCATTCTTCCATCACGTCTGCCCTCCTCTCCTTCCCCCTTTGTTCCCACCCGTGCGTCTGAGGGTGTGCTGTGCTGTGTGTCTGTGCGGGATCTGCCCGCTCCGACAGCGTCCAGGCTTCCAACTCTGCCGGAGGTTACGGCTGCAGGAGGGAGCTCGGCCACAATGCAACAGATTGCACTGGGTTAGTTGGATTTTTTTGCCTCCCTCCCCATTTCCTTTTGCCATGATGTGCACACGTTGCTGATGACGAGTAGAACGGCAGCGTGTGGGTGAGTGTGCATAGCTGGAGGATTTAATTTCTGCCTCAAGCCTGGCTGCTTTGGACACCACAGCTTCATCACAAGGGTGTCCTGTGCTCCTCTGGCATGGCTGGAAATCTCCGTAGGCCTGGTGATGTTCAGTGTGTCGCTGTGTGAAGGTGGATGTTGCATCCTGTGGCACTGATGGAGCCTGTTCTGGACAATCAAGGCCTTATTTTCCGGCTGATGTGCCTCAGTTTGGGCAAAGCAGGATTTTCTTTTTGTACAGCTGAGCTGCACTGGCTCATACTTAGATTGAGGGCTTCATTTTGTTTTCACGAAGCCTAATTAGTGATTATTTTTTTAACAGTCCTGAATGTGGGCGAGTTGTTAAAATTTGTACCTTGTTTACTTTGGAAATGAACTCAATTGAAAAGCTTGAGAAGTGCCAAAGGATTGCTTGAAGGTAAAAACAAAGCCTGTAAATGTGTGTAGTGACATCCAGTTTGGGATGGATGGGAGGAGGCAGCCTGAGCCTCTTGGGATGTTGTTTTGTGTAGAGTGCTGCACTTTTATTTTTAACCGAATACTAGTGATTTATTCTTTACATCTGTGAACCTTAATCAAGGAATTCCCCTCCTTTAACCTGCGGTGGAAAAGGTACCATGAGATGGTCCAGGTTTGGCCTCTGGCAGTTTGTGTGTGACGTGCCAGCTGCTGAGGAGTTCTGCTGAAATCTGCTGGGTTTTTTTCAGAAGCACAATATTTTGAAGCATTCTTCAGTGACAAGGGTCAGCTCTCTTCAGCCAGGTGGAATGAAAATTGTCCTGGAAACCTCTGCAACCAACCAAGTGACTTTATAGATACACTCAGAAAGGTCATTTAGCGTTGGTCTTGCTTGTGCTGTACCCGTTTGCCTGGTATGTACCTGGCCTTGCTGCCTGTTGCCCAGCCTGAAGGGCTATGAATATTTGCAGAAGTGTAGCTTAGGACAGCATTTGCATTAATGCCAAAACCAGAGCCTGCCCCGCTCTCGAGGCTGCAGGGGCCTTGGGAGGTACCCAGTGCTTCCCACGAGATGGCCGGATCTAAAAGCTGTTCAATTCAGCCTCCTGAGGACAAAGCAGGGTTGAGGCCATTTCTGGATTAAACCTCGGCTGTGTTCATCCCACTCTCGCTCTGCAGAACTCTGCGGGTGCTTGTCTAACAGGGAACCACCACTTGCAGGAGGGAACCCCTGCGTGCCCCAGGCCATCCATTCCTACCAAAAGGTATCTCTTGAGCTGCACATTTTGTGAAAGTACTGATTACCCTTGCAGCTGCTGGAGGCACAGGGCGTGCTGGCCCTCGAGCCACCCTGTGCCTCATGCAGGACCAGTGTCCCCCCTGGCCCCGGGTTCTCCACACGTGAAGGTGGCCACTGTTGACTGAGAACATGCCTTGCCCATTAAATGCCCAGTTTAGACTGTCTTTTCTTTCAGTGGTGGCACCTAGGCTAGTCTGCAGTGTCAGGAACCACTGCTGAGGGCCCGAGGGCCTTGCTGAGGGCTCTGCAGGCATGGTAGCCTCCAGCTTGCCCAGATACCCTGCTGGCTACTTGCCCAGCAGCCACCCCACCCGCTGGATGGCTCCTGCAGCATCCTGTGACACCCTGTTTTAGGGAGGGAATACTCTCCTTACATTTCTCTCAGCCCTTGTGCTTTTTTGTTGTTGTGGCTTTTAAACTCCAAATGGAAAATTTTTTAAAGCTTAATATAAAGAGAAGCAGATGGGCACAACCCAAACGCCGACACTTACATGGACTGCCTTTATTTTGCAGCTCTGTAGAGTTTTACTGTGCTGGTGCCTTGAGTCCTGCTTGCAGCTCTGTACTTCATATCTCCAGAAGGACATAGTGGAGTTAGAGGAGGGCACAAAGGTCAATGGGACGGAGCAGCAACCTGCCAGGTGAGATGGCTCAGTTTGGAGAGGGGAAGGCAGAGGTGAGGGAGGATCCAGCCCCGCTGTGAGGAGGAGGTGGCAGCACATGTCCTCTAGAGGTCCCCTGCAGCTCAGATTTTTTTGTGACTGTTAAAAAGCTCGATGGTGGTTTTGCTGCCCTGCCGGTCACCAGATCTAGACCCGAGGGGCACTTAGCTCAAAGAAATGGGCTCAAAATACGGAGTAACTTTCTTACAGAGCAGGTAGTAAACTTCAGGAATTTGTTGCTTCATTGTTGAGGCAGATGGTGTCAGCAGAAGGTTTTGGGGTTGGTTTGTGGTTGGGGTTTTTTTAAAGATAAATTCAGGGAGAAACGGTCCATAAGGAAAACAGATAGTGATCTGGTGGTGGTGGATACAGGGGCAGAGGGAAGGGAGCAGAAGGCACAAACTCTGCCAGTGGTGTCTGTGGGACAAGGAGCTGAGCTGCAGGAGACTGGTGGAAGCTTTCCCACACCCCAGGGCTGGGAGCAGGGATGGTGATGTGACCTTTGGCTGCTTCCTCCATGGCTGGAGCTGTTGGCGAAGAGGTGTCAGCATGGGGAGGGGACAGCTCAGAGAGGTTATTTGTCACCAGGTGTTCCCGGCAGAGCTGAGAAAGGCACTTCATCTACTCCCAAGTTAAAAAATCATGCTTTGGGCTTAACCCTTGTGTAGCTGCTGAAGAGGATCTGTGCTGTCACGTCTTGAGACCAAACCCTTCAGGGGCTCAGGGAAGCTGGGGTGCTGCAGGGAGCAGCACAGTGTGTGAAGGTGAGCTGGGATTATGGCTAAAGGCTTGGAAACAAACAGCAGTGCTCTGCTGGGATGTGACTGCTGTGCCCTGGGGAGCTCCCTGGGCTTGGGGGATGGAGCAAAAGCATGCCTGGGTTTGTGAATGCAGTGGTTTTATCCCAGTGCTCCTGAGGGAGATGCTGGACTCCCGGCGTTCGCTGCTCTGGGCCCCTCTGGAGCACAGGCCCTGTGTTTGGCATCTTGGGCAGGTCTGTGACGTGAAGCACTGGGGTGCTGTGAAGTTTGTGGGAAGGTCACATGAATATGGAGTCAAGGGCATCAGAGAATGTTTTCCTGTGGGGAAAAAAGGAGCCCTGGCAGCACTCCAGCCCTGTGTTCTGACAGTGGGAGCAGTATACAGGTCACCCTGCTACTGAAGGTGATGGCGGGGCAGGGAGGATATCATTGCCTGGGGCAGGGGGGGTCAGCTGGTGCACTCCTCAAGTTGCTCTGCCCAGGGAAGAGCAAAAAGCAATGGGATGCTGTGGGTGCGGCAGCCAGTGAGGTGCTCACAAGTGTCCAGGGTGTATGCCAGACAGCCAGACACTGCAGAGGTGGCTCACCCGGACCAGGGACAGCTTTGTGTGTGGACTTTCTTTTGGTGGAGTGGCCTGGCACGAGGTAATTGGTTGTGCACAGCGCCAAGGAAATAAAAAGGTGTCTGTCTCCCTCTGCAACTCACCAGGGCTGGGGGATGCCTGTGCTTGGGACTGGGGAGAGGAAAGCTGCCTTGGCAGCGAGGGAGACAGTCCTGCCTCTTCATGTGTTTGTTTCCCAGGAGCTTGCCAAGTTGGCACTGTGGCTTGGCTGGCTCCGGGCAGCACAAGCAGGCCAGGAAGGGTCCCGAGCAGTGACCCTGCCCAGCGTTGCTCTGGGAGAGCCAAAGTAACGCTGTTTATCGGGTGCATTTTGGAAGGCAGAGCTCTCTCCCCAAGGCTGGCACAAGCCAGGGCTGTGCCTGGTGTGGGGCAGTGCAAGACCTGTTCCTGTCCTGTCACTTTGGGGAGCAGGAAATGGCAACAAGGACACAGTTACTTTCCAAAGCCACCCACAGCCATGGCTGCAGCACACCTGGGACAGCAAACTGCCCCAGCAGCACCTAAGTCTTTCCTGAGGCCCATCCCCCCTCCCTGCTGCTTCAGCCAGGGCCCTGCCAGCTGGCACAGGCTCCTTGTTCCCATCCCCATGCCAGCTCCTCTCCTTGTGTGCATCTGTGATGGGAATGGGCTGTGATCCTCACGAATGCCTGTGTGCTGATGCTGTGAGTGGGAAAGGGAGAATGCGCCCTTAAATCTGAGAGGGAAAGTGCATGTGGAGGGGAAGAAGCCGATGTGATTTAACTGGAAAAGATGTGTAACGTGCCATGGGCAGGATGCAGTGAGCACCAGAACTTGGGGATATCCTGCAGGCACAGGGTGCTTTGCTGGGGGTATGCTATTGATACCCTGAGACTGCTCAGCAGCCTGGCTCTGGAAAACTGAGCTGTGGGATGAAAAGGTCAGGGACTGGAAATACTATAAGGATGGCAGGAAGGGCTGGAAGGGAAGGAAGACACACACCCCTCAGAGAAATGTGGTCTCGGGAGGGATTTTTTGGGCCATGGCAGGAAGAGTGAGAAGCTGAGAGAAGACTGTCATGGTGAACTGCTGCAACAAGAAGATGGCACCTTGGAAAGCAGAGAGCAGGAGGGGCACCAGGACAAGGGAGATGGAGCAATGTCCCAGCCACGCACTCAGCCTGGAAGGGAACAGCCAGGAATGAGGAGCACCAGAGCTGCAGCTGAAGCTGGAACTCTGGAGAGGCAGTAAGTTCATGTTGGGTGACTCCCCTGGCTGCCCAGCACCTTTTGTATCACCTTTCCAGGGGTCTGGCACAGAGCAGCTCACTGGCAGCCTCCGGGTCAAAGTGATCCAGGTCTCTGACAAAAAGCACACCACCAGACTGGGAATCCAGGACAACTTTCTTTATTGCTACCAGAAGGCTTTCATCAGTACAATGGCTCTGGATACAATACCTTCCTCAGGGCTGTGGAGAGAGCTTACAGTTGGGACAGGGTGTTCTGAGAACAGGGTGTCACATAGAGGAGACGCGTTTAAAGGTTTGACTCTCGGTTAGAAGTTACATGAACACAAAACTTGAGGGTTGGGGTATTTTGTTTTGGTTTTGTGGTGATAATGACACATGTTCCAAACCTCAAGCGTCTGCAGCCACCCCAGCACCTCACCCAGCAGAGCTGGGAAATGTGCAGGGAAGACCAGGCTCTGCACAAGTAAAGGTTTACACTTGATGGAGAGAACCACGCATTGGTAAGAATCCACACTGAGTGCAACATATCAAGAAAAAAATAGTTTGGTTCTAGTGATACGAAATCCAGTAACTGCTTTCTGTGTTGGGAAAGGCAAACTGGTGTAACTGGGAGAATTCTCTGTGCAAGGCACAGAGCACCTTCACACTCCTGTGGGAATTACTGAAGTGTGGAGCAGCTTGCAAGCATTGGTTTGGGTTTTTTTCCTGCCTAATCTTTTGTTTAAATCCAGTTTTTCAATATTATCACATTTAAACACCCAAGTATTAACAAAGAAGGTTTTCTGTTTAGAAAGGCAAAAGAAAGCTGTGGTAGAGGTGGGGCAGGACAGAACGTCATGCACGAGACTGGCTGAGAACTAAAAGAGAAGCAAGCGGAAAGGGAGCAAGGAGCAGGTGGGAATGGGATCAGAAAGGCATTAGTTGGCTGGGAAACCTGGAACAGCTCCGCAGGGCTGATGTGAGCTCTCGGACATGGAGAATGGGTTACAACACACAGGAGCAGAAAAACAGTGGAACTGACAACACTAGAAAGGAACAGGTTTTTGCTACTTTTTTTGTTTGGTTTTTGGGTCTTTTTTTAGATTTTTATACTTTTTTGTGTTTTTAAGTGCTTAAATAGTGGAACTATAATTAGCCGCACAAGAAATAAAATTCAAAAGAGGGTTGGGATTTTTTTTTTCCTGTTTTTGTTGGCTCCCTTCAGTTCAGCCTGACAAGGTACGGCCCCTTCTCCCCCCACTGAGGACACGGGCTGCCAGGTCCCGTGGTGGCACTCGCAGCTACATGACAGACACCGGCTGCAGAGGTGGGCAAGGGGACACGCTGCCCTCCTGCCGCGAGACGTCGGCGCCGCAAACAGAGCCCATGTTTTCCAGGGCCACTACCTCCGGAGCCAGGTCTTCGTTGTAGAGACGCTTGATCCCGTCGTAGAAGTCGTCCACTTCCATCTCTTCCACCTTGCGCTTGGCGGAGGCTGGCTTGCAGCCGCTGGTGGGGGCGGGCAGGCGCGGGTAGAGCGCGGCTGTACCTGTGACGGGCGCTTCTGGCCGGCCGTTGTCCTTGGAGAAACCCGGCCCTGGGACAGAGGAGGGCTGGCGGTGGAATGCTCCTCTGTTACAGGTCACCAGGGTATGCTGGAGGGGACTGTAGACATATACAGAGTTGGGCAGCAGAGAAGGCTGCAGAGTGGAAAGGTGATGTGCCACGAGCTCCCGGCAGTGGATCAGCTGCGAGCTGTCCATCTGGAGTGGGAAGACAAAGATACCGGTGGGATCACTGCCAGGGTGAGCAGAGGGCATGGGCTCCTGTGCACACACTGGCCACCTGTGCACCTCCCTTCCCAAAGACGTGCTGGATGCAGGAACCGTACCGCAGTGACTTCCTAAGAGACCCCCTGCTCCTTCTTACACCTCATGGCAATTGCAGGGGAGAGGGGGCAGAACTTTGAGACACTAAAGGGTTTCACTGCCTGTTTTTAGCAGCCAGAGTGTGTTTCCAGTACTCATGAGGGCCCCTGTACGCTGGAATGAACGGCTGAGCTGCTAACAAGGAATTTTGCCCCAGTGTGTTATTTTCTCCCGGGTGCAGCACGGGCCTGTGTCCATCAGGGCACACAGCTCCTCCCTCTGTCACCCACTGGATGCCATCAGGATTGATACCTGGCAGCACTTCCCAACAATTGTCCCTCTGGGCTGAAGCCCAGCCATCCCTGCACAGGTGTATCAGCAGGCAGCCATCGGCACCGACGGATCCAAAAGCCCCAGCTGGCTGGGATCGCTGGAGCAGCGAGCAGGATGCGGCCCTGGTCCCTCCCTGCTCAGTGTGCCCTGCCAGCCCCCTCACCTGTGCCTTCTGGAGCAGCTCGATGATGAGAGCCAGCCAGTCAGGGAGCAGCTTCTCCAGCTCCAGGCTGACGATGGCCAGCGCCAGCATGGAGCCCTTGAACTGCAGCAACTGGAAACAGGCCATGCAGTGCAGCAGCTGCTTGGTGAGCGCCGCCACGTGCTGCGAGGGGCTCAGCGTGGGCAGGAGGGCCAGGAGCTGCGGCCTGCTGGACACCGCCACGGCGTGGAACTGCGGGACACAAGCACAGGAGGCAGCTGGCGGTGCTGGCCCAGCCATGCTGGACCTCAGGAATGGCTTGGACACAAAAGGATCCTCCAGCCTAACCTTGGAGGCGATTCCTGCCGCGTGGGGAAAAACCCAATGTGTTGAACCCATCACAGCTTGGTGCAGCCTTTCTGGTGGCACCTGACTGGGCGCCAGGCTTCCCTGGGCTCTGTAACAGGCCATCCCCCTCCACCCTTCTCTCACAACACGTGGTGTTCAGGGATCTTTGACATAAAACCCCTCAAGCAAGAAGACAGGATAAAATTCCAGAGAACCTGCAAGACACCTCCCTTGGTCTCCTCTCATTGCATGCATCTGCTCTTGGCTGTGCTGGTCTGCAGCAGGCACGGATGAAACTCATGGCATGCCCTTGGGGCTTTCTCCATGGCTGCACTCCTTGTTTCCCTGCCTGGCATTCAGCTTTGAGGAAAACCAAACCGGCAGTGAAGACTTAGGGGCACAATTTTCAGGAGCTGTGAGTCTGTGGCTTAACACACCCCAGACCAGGCCAAAGGGTCAGATGGCAGGCCCACAGTTTGGATACTGCGCTTGAAGAGCCACAAGTCTCCTCTGAAAACCTCTGGCAAGGCATTTCCTTTCATAAACTACATGTACAGAGGAATTACAAATATATTCCAAGGTCTTTGCTCCCCTACAGGTAGAATTTTTGTCCAGGTGCTTCTTGACACATTATTTCCACTGACACACACCAGAAACATCAATAGCCCCTTACTTACAATATGAAGGAAATCCAGTGGCGTTGCCATGTGAAGATCCCAGTTCAGCTTATCCAAGATGATCTTCTCCATTCTGCGAATTTCAGCTGGAGAACAACCACAAAAGCTATCCCGAGCCAACACTTTCAGTACTGGAATCCTCTGCAAAAGCCAATCAAAAAAAAGAACCAGTTGTTAGAGCCATTACACCAAAGGCTTAACTCCCGTCCTGGTGAGTGTCAGCCACCATGCACAAACAAAGGTAGGACTGGAAGGGCTAATACTCCCAACAGTGCCAAGGTAGGAAGAACAAAGTTACCTCATCTTCCTCAATGGTCTTTGCAGCGAGGAAGAAGCAGCTGATTGCAATACAGTTCAGGTACTTTGGACGGGCCTGCAGGAGAGGAGAGAAGTCTCTGTGTGATGCAGAAGTGATGCCCTGATCCTTCCATGGGGACATCCCAAGCCCCAGGGTCTCATTCTGGATGTGCAGGCTGACCTCTAACTACGCCCCAGCGGTGGCAAGCCATGCCAAGCACAAATCCCTGCTCCATGACGTCAGGCAGAGCAGGGATCTGCCAGCCCCATGATCGAAATGGGCAACACCGGAGTGGAAAGAGCTCAGTTTAGGCACTGCAGCAGTAATGGGAAAGAGAAAATCCTAAAGGGAGCTTATCTCCTCACAGAAAAGCACTGCCACTCCACCTGCTGCAGCAGAGCTCTACTCTGAGTGCTGCCACAGGTCAGACACGGAATGGGAAGTGGGATTTGGAAAAGACTGTCCTTGCCTGGGGAAGTGTAACTCAGAAAAACTTTAAAAAAACCCAAACCCCTTGTGAAATTACCACTCGTAACTTAACACTATAGTTCCCAAAACTACAGCCTGGGGATTAGTGAGGGAGGGCTGCTCCCTTCCACAGGGAGATAGTTTAGGCAAGGTAAGTGAAATCTGGAGGGGCAAGGGGTATTTTTTGTGAGTTTTGTCCACGTGACTGTCTTGGCAAAGGGCTTCGCTCCCACTGTCAGCGTAACAACCACTGGCTATGGCCACCTCCTCCACAGTGGCCAGGGGCTGGGAAGGCAGAGGCTGTTCCTGAACCCTGGCACAGTTGCAGAGCCTGGCAGCTCCTGGCAGTTGGGCCCCCTCCCTGTGACTGGAGATACTGAAAGCAAAGGGAAAATCCTGTGCCAAGCCTGAAAATCCACTTACAACCTGCACTTCTGCATTCAGGTGTCCAAGAGAATGAATTCCCTTTGGGCAGGACTGGAACTGGGCCCTGCTGAAGGCAAACAAGTGCTGTGCAGTGAGATATACCAACACTGCTGGCTCTGGGTCACAGCCAGTCCCAGCAATCCCAAAGTGTGTTCCTGGGGAAGGGACTGGTGGTGTTCGTAATAAATCTCACAGTAATCCCTGGTGAAAAAAACAGCAGTTCAGCTTCATCAGAGGAATGAGCTTTATGGGAAAGGAAAACTGGGCAGAGAGCACAAATCCCAGTGCTCACCCAAGCAAAGCACCTTTCCCCCTTCTTGCTCTCTGCCCGAAGCACACAGTGGGCTCTGGACTCATATTCCCATGCTTTCTGTACAGACTCCCTGGCTGCTCCAACTTGCTGAAAGAAAAGCTGCATTTGAGGGCACTGGCTGCTGAAGAATTTAAATCTTTCCCATCTCAGCATTTCAGTAAATCAGCTCCTTTGGGTTCTCCTTACGAACAGTAACTTCCATAGCTTGTATGAAAACATGATCAATATTTATTAATATTTAAAGGGCGGGTTAATGAATGATGTCACCTGTGTTCTACCAATCTGTCACATGGGAAAGCTAGGACACAGGCTGGGAATGCATCCTCCAGATGTCATCTCCTAAGGCACAGTGCTTACCCAACATGTTGGGGGGGAGGTGAGACACGTGCAGATGAGACCATGGACTCCTGAGCACGGAATGTAACTGAGCAAATATGGTAAGAGATGAACTTCTGAAGCCTGACTTCACAGCTCTGGGCCAGGGATTCCAGGTTGGAGCACAGTCTGTTCAGTCCCTTGGCAGGTGCAAAGCACAGCCCGACCAACAGGACCAGAGGAGCAGCAGGTCCCACTCCAGGGAGCCCAAATGCTGGTTTTACCCTTTTTTAAAAGCAGTTTCTCTGGTGGAACAGCCTTAAAACCAAAGGGGCTCATCTGTTCCCATTGGACTCAGCAGAGCAGAAGGGCACAGCTGTCACATGAATAGGCTACACCTGTGCCTGGTTCCCTTTCTCCTTCCCAGCTCTTGGACATCAGTCTAAGATGGAGTCCATCAGGCTGGAAAGCAGGTTCATAGGGAACTACTCCCCCAAAAGCCATTGCCTCTGGCCTGACTTTTTTCAGCCATTTTTTTCACTTCCTGCACCAGCCCACTTGCCACACTCAAAGCTCTCCTCAGACATTTTTTTTCCAGCTGGTTTCCTGCTAGCAGGTTCCTGCTCCTGGCAATTGCAGTGGTACGAATGGGAAGAATGCAGATAAAGCACCGGGGCCATGGACGTGAGTGGGGCCCTTTCCCGGTGCTGCTGTTCGAGGGCTGGGCTCGGGCTGTAGCTGGGGCTTGTGGATGCTGCCTTTGCCTTCCCGAGTCAGTCCAGGCTCAGGGAGGAATGGGTCTCTGGGTACCCAAACCCCACCCCCTGGATTAGCTCTGGAGCAGGAGCTGCCTGCACGCACGTGAGGGTGGGCAGGTGGGGGGGTGCAGGTGGGGGGGGGAAGGAAGCGCTTCCGTCCAGCCTCGCCACTCGGACTGCACACACCAACAGTGCAGCAGGGTCAGGAATCTATTCCCGTGTATGGATCTGCAAATATTTACCTTTACTGCTGCTAAAAACCTGTCCAAGAGGCTGATGGCCAGGGCGAGTGTTTCTGGGTAAAGGTGAAACTGGTACTTGAGCTTGGCCAGCCACTGGATGACCTCATCCCTCTGCCTTGGAGAAATGGCTACATCCTGCGGGAGACAAAACCAAACTATTCTTACACACTTGGGCTGAGCAAGTCCCCAAGGACCAAAGGTTTTACCTCTGCAGGAGTCACTCAGCACAGAACAAAGCCTCCTTTGGAGAGGGGAGCCTGGAGCCAGCTTCAGTCACCACTTTGCTCTTGGAGTCACCCCATCCCAAAAACCTGCCCTGGAAAAGACAACTTTCCTTGCAGTAACCCCAAACCTCACTCCAGTGTCACTATATTGTGGAGAAAAGCAGAAGAGTAACTTGTAGTCTGTCAAACACTGACAGGCTCAGCTCCAGATCAGTTTCCAGAATTTTTTTGTTTAGTTAGTTAGTATTTTTTATTATTTTTTTATCCTCCTCAGAACCATGTGGATGCACAGAAATGCTCAGCTAGAACAAAACCCCCGTTGACAACAGCAGAAGGGAGGGACCCAGCTGGGGTTTTGTGAGGAAAGGTTTATTTTTTTTCTTCAAATTATGGGGATTTTTTAGCTCAGTATCTGTTAAAATTGCAAACAGCTGACAAAAGGCTCTTGGTGGCTCAGTTAATTGGGACCTGGGGTGCAGCAGCTACACTTTCACCTGCAGTTTGGGTTTGGTGTTTGGCTTAAGTTTTTGGCCTGTCTCCCCCTCATCGATCTGTTTGGACAACAGCTAAATTTCAACCGCATGTACAGCTCAGTCATTGACATAAAATCCTTCTCTGTGACCTAGTTCACAAATACCTACAGCTTTTCTAGAGCCTTTCACATCAACCAAGTAACTGTCTGGTCTCGCTCCAGGTGAGGATTATTGGGAATGATCAGCAAGGATGTGTCCAGAAGCACAAAGAACTGGGCTGTAACATGGCTATGGGAGCAATGCAGCAGGAATTTAGGAAAAAACCACCCCATACTTAGGGAAAATAAATACTACAGGTTACATCTACCACCAAAACACCTATGTGTACCTTCCATGGACAGTAACGTGCTTTGTACAAGGCTGCTGCCCCTCTTGCCTTGGAGTCCAGCCCAGGTGAAGGCAGAGCTGTAATCCCACTGGAGCCTCCCTAGGGACACCAGTGTCAGCCCTCGCCGTCTTACTGGCAGCGTGACATCTTTACTCTGCACTGAACTCCCTTCCTGGTGGGACAGAAGGGGTGGGGAAGGGGGCAGGGCCCCAGCCTGAGGACTGGGTTCTGGACTCTGGGACTGCAGAGGCACGGCTGGTTAATGCTGCTCATGTGTCCCCCCATTCCCTTGGGAAAAGCACACCCATACCAGTGCTGCTGTAGCAGGGATCGAGTCTCCAGCACAGGGTTGTGTGACGCAGAGCTGCTTCTCCCAGCTGTCCTGGCTGGGCTAAGGAAGCAGTTCCCCTTCTGCCCGCAGAACCTGCCACCAGCCTGTACCAGGTGTGCTGCCCGTGCTCTGCCCTGAGCCCTGGCAGTGCCCTGGTGTCACCAGAACTGGCTGGTGATCCAGATGGGCCTCTGCTCTCAGCTGCTCCTCAGCTACAGTCTGGCTCTTTAATAAAAAGTATCTGCTCTTTTCTCCACTCCAAGAAACAGTGGTTCTTTCTAAAACCCTTGATGCAATTCCAGGGTGAAATGTGAGCCCCCCTTGGGGCAGGACATCCCAGGAGTCCAGCTGAACACACCACACAGCAGGAGAGGTTATTAAATGCTCTGCTGAAGGAGCTCTGGACAGCAGGAAGGCACCTGTGCTGTACCTGGGGTAAAAAGGGGAATGCTCGAAGAAGGGGTGAAAAGGACACGTATGGTGGTGCTGCTGGGGAGGGAGGGCTCTGCCTCACCAGCGTGGGCGAATTTCAACACCACCACCCCCAGCCCTTCCATCCCTGGCAAATCCCACTCCTGCTAGATCCCACTAGAAACAGGCATCAGCTTCCACAGCCCCTAGTGGTCTCTGTCCTGGCTCAGTGCTGTTTTCCCTGTGCCTGCCACAGCAAAAGGTAAAAACAGCGTGGGTAGGAAGGGTAAGACTCTCTCTTTGTGCTGCCTCTCATCCTCAGCCCTCCTGAGATCTCTCCTTGGATCTTCCCACCCTTCGTGGTCAGCACAAGGCCAGAAGGGACCATTTCAGACTTTCAAGGGAGCTCTAACAGCAGGGCTGTAATGCAAGGAGCAGCAGCTGCACACGTGGTGCCTGTAGGGCCTGTCCTTGCTGTGTGAAGGAAAATGGTACTTGACCCAAACCCACAGCGCAGCTGCGGTGCAAAATTAAACCAACCCCAGCTCCACAGAGCCTGTGAAAGGAAGGAACAACTCGTATATGTGCAGCTCGTGTATGTGCAGCACAAGGAAGGCTTCAAAATAAAACTGGCTCCTTAAGAACTACCTGGGGAAGCAAAGGGAAGGAGTGGAGTCTCCAGCTCTTTTTGGCAACCTACAAAAAGGGTGTCTACTCGATTCCCTATCTGAAATAAAGGAGGGTGGGGATTGCAGAATTCCCTCACACAGACAGACAGGTGAGTTTAAACACCAGGAAAGGTTGTTACAGCCTGGTTTAAGAGACGGGCAGGAGGAGTGAGGACTGGTCCCCCCCACGCCCACAAACACTGCTGCTGCTCCCACTTCCATGCAGGGCAAGGAGCTTCCCACACAAGTATCAGGCTTTATCCCTCTCCCTCAGAGGTGTCCCTGTGTCACCCTCAGAACACAGTAAGAAAATGCAGCACAGTAAGATTAATTAAGCAGCAAGGTCACTGATCCTTGGTTAATTGAAACTAAAAGCAAATCGAGACACTCCGGTGGCTGAAAGTGAGAAAGTCCCTTTGGGCTGGAAAGAGAAAGTTCCTCCTTGGTGCAGAGGTACTTCCCGTGTGTCAGCCCTGCTCCAGACAGGAAGACCACAGGCCACGACTTGGGCACTCCAGCATGCAAGCACTGAGCAAATCATCTCTAGAAATACCTTGAGACTTTAGGAATAAGCAAGGCTAAAATAAATATTATCTGTAAACTCAAACACGACTCTGCTTTATTGCTGCCTAATCTAGAAAAAACACCTCACCTGATAACCTCTTCCTTAATGTCTGCTGTCCCAGACAAGTGTTTTGCTCTTTCCCCTATTTGTCTCTGCCCGGTCCCTGTGGGCTCCTCGGGGACTGAGCAGGTGACCTTTATTAGGACTGGAGACAAACTGAGGTCTCCTGATTCCTCTAGAGGTACATAGAACAAGTGGGAAGGACAGAGTGAGCCAGAACAGGAAAGAAAGGAGACGTGACACAAGTGACGCTTTGTTTCTATAAAAAATAAAACCAAAACTCTTGGCTCATGCACCTCTCAGCTGCAAGGTTACTCGATAACATGCTAAAATCAACCTTTGACCAGTCTTTATTGGCTCCATTTCTCAAGCCTTAATCCCATGGAAACTTCTGAATGTCACCTGCATCTCGTATAACCCATGGAGGAGGGGACCAAAAGGGAAAGAAATCCATTCAGAAGCAGGAAGAGGTTCCAGACTCAGCCCATCTGTTTTTTCAGGCTTAAAAGCCCTTGTGAGGTCTGGCTTTGTTATGTTGCACATACCCAGAGCACTGGTCTGCGTTTAAAGGAGGGAATGGGAGTTTTCAGACAAAAAGTACAACAAACAAAACAGAAAAATCACATGCATTAAATTACCAGGAACAAAGTCCCTGACAGATTCTGCACCGTCTTAAAAATGGAGAGTCTTCCTGTTTCTGTAACTACAGATTTCTTTCTTCCTTTCAAAGACCTCAAGTGACACATATTTAGAAACTGAATTTGCTCCGATTTTAAACACTAGAACCAAAAATGTTTCCTAAAGAGTCAAAATGGAAAGTTTACTCCCAAAAAATACTGCCAAGTGTCTCCCATCAGATCGTTACATTTCTCAGACACACTCCATGTTCTGTCACTGGCAAAGCAGGTGAGTTCATTAAAGGTTTGTGCAGCCAGTCCACCCTTGTAGCAGGGAATGGAAAGTTCCACATGCTTCAGGGTGCCAGATCTGATCCACAGAAGGATGCAGATTTCTCGACTGCCATGGGAAACAAACAACAGTGTCGTGCAAATGAGGTTTTAGGCTGCTGAGTTGTTTTCAGAAGGCAGAGGATGTTAGGGAATCTGACCTTCCAGATATTGCAGAAAATAGGGTAATTCACACTGAATGTCCATGCCTGCACCATCACCACAATCAACGCTGGGGGAATGCGGGATGGTTGTAAAGTTGGGTGTCAGGAACTGGAGGAACAGAGATGTGTGATTACGGACAGGAGTGTTCTCAGCTGCTCCATGGCCTCCCAAGTCTGAATTTCCCCCGAGCAGGCAGCTGTGTTTATGCTCTCCTCTCCATCTGACCTTCCTACATCTCATGCACATGCACACACGTACACACACAGCCTCCACTCCAATTTAGTGATTCCTTACTGTTAGAAAACATTTAGTAGCCCTGATAATGTCAATGTCTGAACTGACACGTAGGAAAACAGAAAGAAAAAGGTTACACCAAGACAACAGAGTTTTGGGGGTGGAAGTTCCAGGAGCAGAAACCCTTGGGGACAAGCACAGAGGAGGGACTGCTGGGAAGTCTGCCTGAGGCAGGTGGTGGTTTCTGAGCCACCAGAACCAACTTCACCAAGGCAGAAACTCAAGTGCCTTGTCCCTGTGAAATCTTCACCCATGAATCTGGTTTGGTTACACTCTCCAAGTCCCTAACCTATCTTGTTATCCTGTAATCTTATCTTCCTACACTATAATCACCCCAGAAATACTGCCAGCAGGGAATGACAGGCTGGTTTACCGTAAGCCAAAGTCTTAAACTGTGCGTGTCTCAAGACAGCCACAGCTACAATACACTCCACACCTCCGACAACCAGAGCATTCATTTGGAAACTAAAACGTGGATTAACAAAACTAATACTCAGGCCCTTAAAAATGTATTTGCTCCTGCCCAACAGCAGCAGTTTCTTGTTTGCCACACAGAAAAAACAAACATGACAGGGATTAGCTCTGACAACAGCTGATTTACCTGTGTGAACACTTCACGTGGTGCAATGGCAGCAACACTGGATCCGAGCCCTCAGTGTGGTTATTTCAGCCCAACCCACCAACAAAGGACCAGAAGTTCTGGGACAGCCGTCCTCCCGTTTCAGGTTTTGTTTTAATCAGAACTTTGTGGAGTGCACAACTGTGTCTGAGTGCTCAGGTGAGACAGACCCTCCTCCCCAGGAGCACAAACCCACTTCAGGATGGGTGAGGCCATGAGCGGCCTGGTCCAGCCTCCCTGATGCACAAGTCAAGAGGGGCTTGGACTACAGAGCCCCTGCGGTCTCTTCCACCCTGAATTTTCCTCCAATCCTGTGAGAACATTCCTCATTGGAACAGGCCAGTGCCTGGCTCTGCTTCCCTTGACACGAGCTTGCACCTTGCTGAACAAATAGTCCTGCTGGAGTAAGTGGGGTTCTTCCTGGAGCAGGTGTCAGATCAACGCTGCCATTAGTGAATTATTCACAGAAAATGAAGCTGCTTTTAAGAACTGTTGCAGAGTTGGTGCCCGGTAGAAATGGGTGCTAATAATCCACACAATTTGTAAAAGTAATTTAATTAAGACCATGTACGTATGTGCTTTCCCAAGAACCAGCAGAGATCTAACACTGTGTGCTGTGCAGTGTGTTCTGCACCCCTGGGAGCAGATGTGTCCTTCAAATAAAGAGGGAATCACTTCCTCAGAGGCCACTTCCCCAGGTCTCAGGAAAGGTAACTCCTCCTGAACACCTCCAGTTGTTCCCACACCAACACCCCCAGGACAGTCTCATGCCTTTGCTAAGATGGATGATGTGAAGAAGAGACATTACCTGATTGGGCTGAATTTTCGGCACATGTGCTTTCCACATTTGAGCTTCCCTAGAGATTGCCGTCTCCAGAAGGAGAGACAACCTCTGGCTCTCCAGGGGTCCTGAAAACTTCATGGTAACCCTTGGATCCACCTGCCACCCAGCTGGATACAGCTACCTGCAACACCAAGGATAGTTTGGTCAAACGCTGAGCTGTGCCTGTCCAGGCAAAAGGCAGCACAAAGGGGATTAAAGCTTCAGGAAAGAGAAGTGTTCCCCCAGCCCCAGTGCAGCCTCACTCAGCAGTAACAGCCTGTCAAAAAGCTTGTCAATTATAAATGGAACACAAAGCAGAGACAAGATTTTTATGTTTTTTTTCTTCAAACACAGCAGATTCCACCACCTGCTCTTAAATGGAGAAGATGATCTGATAGAAAAGGTTATTTAGATAGTTCTAAAGACTGCCTACCATGACTTTGGCTGCAAATTTTTGACAGTATTAAATGACTTAGGAAAAACAATTCAGTCCTGAAGGGTAAACCCACGGGAAAGTTATTGAAACTTTCAGTTCTTTGCATGAGGTTTTGTGCAATCCCCCAAAGGTGGATATTGGCCAAACACTAACCAGGCGTCTTCATCAGGGTGCTTTTGTGAATACAACAGCTCAGGCTGTATTTACAGGAAATAAGGCAAGGTGCTGACTCTGAGAAAATAAACAAAATTCACAGGGAAAACAATCCATTATTATAAATAACAACAAAAGCAGCTCTGAACAAATGAAGATTCAAGCTGCTTGCCCAGAGCTAAGGGAAACCTTGAAGATCAATACTGATAAAGAACAAGTATTATTGTTTATTCACACAACCTGCACTAGGTATAAAACCACACTCCAGTCCCACTTAGAGCCCAGCAGGTTTTAAGTGGCAAATAAACATCAAGGTCCTCTGTCCTGAACAGAAACCCCTTCCATATTAGATTTTTATAGAACAAAAGCTTCTCCATGAACAAGGGAGCGGCTGTACTGGCTTGGCACAGCCCTATACAAGCTTTCCAGATGTCACTGGATAGACAGAACACCTTGGATGCAGGAGTCCTGAACAGGGCTCCAAAAGCTCTGCGTTGTGTCTCCTCCCACCAATCCCCAAACAGCCAGTGTGGGCTGAAAATCCCTATTAAAAGTTCCTCACTTGCCCAGAGCGAGACTCTGCCTGTGGAAGTGAAACTCCAGAACCTCCAACCGCAGCTTTATTTATGTGCATTTACTCAATTTTGCATTTCTTTTTTAAACATGGGGCTGATCCTGAGGACACTCAGTGTACATGGGGCTGAAGGAGAAAGAGGGATGCACATTTGCAGCCTCCCCTCTAGATCCTTCCTTCGGGGGGCCTCATTAGCATCTCATTACCCTCCCATCAGACACCACAGTTTTCCCTGTGACTGGGCCATTTCCCAAAGGCCCAATCCCCCACCATTTCAGACCACACCGGGAGAAGATGGCAAAGGTGTGCCCGAGCACTGCACCAGGTGAAACATGTTCCTGGAGAAGAGTAGCAGGAATTGGACCAGACCCATAGGAGAGAGGCCAAAACTGGGACCAATGCTGAGAGCCAGGAGCCCACAAGCTGCTCGCTGTACACTCATCAGGAAAAAAACAGGAGCTATATTTATCCCGACCATGTCTCCTAATATGAAATATTGATGGTCCTTCCTTGGTTTTGCAGGAAAGAGAGAGTAATTAGCCACCCCCCAAGTCACTGGAGAAAACACAGGAAAGATTTCAGGCAGAAGTGAGTATCCTCAGGCACCTTTTTATTCTGTTGTGACTGACAGAACATTCCCATTTACAATACAAATGGGTTTCACAGCCCTGTGGGCCCAGGAAAGAGCTTTTAGTTACCCTAATTCCCTCTGAGGTTGTGCCTGTGCTGCCTGGGCTGGTCAGTGGCCCAGCACAGAGCTCCGGGGTGTCCCTGGAGCACCTTGACACACCAAGCCCTGCAAGGGGCATTTCTAGTGAGCGCTGCTGCCAACTCCTCTCTAGCTGCCAAGGGGAAAAGAGAGGAGAAAAGAACCTTTCCTTTCTGAACCCGGGATGTAATTCAGTTGAGGTCTGAGGCACAATAACCTTTATAAGGGAAAAAAGAAGAAGAATGACGCGCTTGAAAGTTTCCCTTGGAGCAACAGTGGTGCACAGTTTTCCAGCACGCAGAGTACAGCCAGGCGACTGGCCAAGCACCCCGGGGCTGAATCCAGTTTGCATCTACATTTACATAGCTCTCCATCAGATAAATGCATGCCACTGGGGAAAAAAAAAGCCAGCAGGATCATATGCAGGCTTCCCAAAGCACAAGAGAGCCAAGGCAGAGCGGGCTCAGAGAGGATGAGAAACAGGGAGGGCTGGTACAGCTTCCCAAAATTCAGCACAGGGAAGTTGCACGAAGATCCTGGAGGAACTGGACTCTCTTCCCACTGCTCAGGTCAGGATGATAAAACCTGAGCAGTTCAAAAAAGTAACACCAGCACTACAGATCCCTGGCAGTGTGGCAGCACCTCTCAAGAACAGCAGGACCAGCAAGCCTGCCCCGACAGCAAACATTTGCTCCAGCCGAAAACTTCCCATGATTTTCTGTGACTGAGCCCAAGACCCATGGCTGGAGGAGCTGCCCAAGCTGGGGCAGTCACCATGAACTAACTCACCCCAGCTTTCTGCTTGTTTCCCTGACTTAAAATTATACTTTAGCTTCAGGGTGGTGGGGTTTTGGTTTTGGTGTTTTTTTCCCTGTGGTCACTTTGGGAGTTTTTAAACCACTTTTCGAACAGTTCCTAAAGTTTCTTAATCTTCACTAGAAGGTCAACTGGCTGTGCTGAAACCTTTTAAAGAAAAGTTGGGAAGTTAATAAAGGAGAAGTGAGCCAAGTCAAGGCACTGGCTTTGACATCTCCAGTGAGGAGCTGCAAGTTGGATCTTGCTCTTGAAGCTAGAGAGTCAAAACTTTGATGTGAGGTTTTTTCACTTGTGAGAGGCATTAAAAATCATCTGCTTACCCATGAAAAATACCCTCAGCTAGTCCATGAAATAAAGATGCTCATCTCATAAATATCTCTCTTTGGTCCAAGTTTATAGATAACTTTACTCAAAGAAGTGCCTTTCAGTTTCCTTGGAGTAATTTTAGGCTGCAAAGAGCTGCAGGCTACAGTTTCCCAAGCAGGATTTGGGACAGACCAGCGCCCTGGCCAGAAAGACTTTATGGGTTCAGGGGGTGCATCTGTGTAGGATGCAAAATAGGAGAGTTTTTATTTTTAGGCTTTGTAATCATTTGCACTGACAATAAAAACTGCCTCCTGCACACAAAAGATGCTGTTACAGGAATGTACTATCCACTAGCAGGACACGCTCCTAACACATTTCCTGATTTTCCTGCCTCCAGTTGCAATTTAACTGGGCTGTAAACAGGATCACTGAAATAATTCAGGGCAGTAACAAAAACCTCTTTGATTGTGGCTTGTTTTTTGTTTGCTTGTGTGGGGGTTGTTTGTTTGCTTTTTTAATACAGCTCATTTTGCAAACAATTAACAAGATTTCTAGGACTAGAGACAGCCCAAATCCCACTATCTTTGTTTTGCACATCAATCCAGGTGGGTATTCTGAACAAGGGGCGTCATTCCAGTAGAGCTCAACCACCACACCAATTTCTGCAGAACTCGTAAGTATTTTCAGGGACCAGCAGCCAAATCTGCTTTAGCAAGCAATAATAAAATCTTACAGATGACCTGAAAACAGATTTCTCTGGGCAGCGGGGGGAAGGCGAAGCAGAAGGAAGAGAGGAGACTGAATTCCTCGGAGCTCCAGCCAGCCATCTGTGATTTCAAAGGATCCAAGCCTACTGCTAGAAGAAATGTCTAACTGCAAGTTGTGATTAGAAATTTCAAAGCTGTGGGTGGGGGCTGGGATGGATGTTAATTTTAGTACCCGGGGCTTTCTCTCAGCTTAACTCTTTCCTCATCCCCCGGCAGTGAAGCAGTCTGGAACTCTGTGGTGGACACAGGGAAATGCCTATGGTGTTGCTCATTTCTCTGCCACGTAACAGTTCTAAGAGGACAATGTTTCTCTAGTTTAGGGAGTAAAATTTCTCACCAGTGCCTGGCTTTTTGCCTTTCCAGCTTGCCAAAGCACAGCCTGATGTGAGAGCAATAAATAAGCAGATGACCAGTGTTGGTTAAAATCAACTGGTCTGGGTTGTACAAAATCAATCATGGTGCAGCCTGGTCAATGGAAATAGCTAGACAGTGTTGTGATCATGGCTTTTCAACCTAAATGGCTGAGAAAAAATATGTTTCGGAATATAATTTCAAATGTTAACATTTAAATAAGCAAGTCTACTTGAAGCAACAAACTGACTTCTGGTCAAATACAAAGCAAAGCAAGAATTTTCCCCATGTGAAATGTATTAGTATCAGACCTAAACAAGCCCAGAGTCTGCAGGTGATATCACACCTTTAGCCAGCAGCACATTTGAGTTGTGTCCAAGCCTAAATTTGGAAAGAGGTAATTTTATGGAGGCTGGGAGAGGAAGAGGGCCCTTGCCATTTGTCTGTGTGACTCAGCCCAAGCTCCCTCCCACAACCTGCTACAAAGGCAAGTCTGTGAGGTATTTTGGCAGCACCATTCAGGCAGGCTCATGTACATCACACACTCGCCACTTCTTTTCCTCCAACCAGATTTTTCCTGGGAATGCAAATAAAGCTGACCTCATTTTAGTGCTGGTTTTCCAAACCGCATGAATTTTTCCAAACACTTTAGAGGAACCTGCCAGCTAAAACCATGGGTCGAAAAAGGGAACACTGAGCAATGTTTTGATGGGAGGGAAGGGAGGAGTTTTTAAGTCTATTTTGAAACAGAAATCCCAGGGTCCATTTAGCAGCTAGGAAGAAGCAGCCCTCTGGAAAGAGCTGTTCCATAGACTGGACTAGTTCTAAGAGATCTCTGCTATACTTCATTCCCCAGCCTTGTGACTGACACTAGGGTTTGCTGTTTACAGGAAGCTTAAATGGTATGTTCCAAAGTAGGGACTTTTGAAAAACAAGGTAGAAGATGAACTTCTGACAAAACTTTCAGACAATGTCACCATTCTTCCCTCTTGGCGAGATGGGCGTGCTTCCAGACCTATGCCCGCCCTGCTCCTGGTACTAGTAGCTCTGATAGGAAATGCCAGAAGTCGGAGGAGGTTTGCATTTCCTTTTTTTCTGGCAACTGCCAAGACGAATCCATTCAAGCAGCCTTTGCCCAGAAAGGCCTTTGGTCAGTAATGGTTTAAACATTCTGTGCCACAGCTTCCGAGTGATGCAAACAGGCTGTTTTAATCACAGATCCTTTCCCTTCTGGGGCCGTGCGCAGCAACAGACCAAGCAAACTGCGGATAAAAGGTAAACTCGGGATTCAGCCCTGGGAGACCAGCTCCAGCTGCATAATGGATGTGCTTGATGCAAGGAGCACATGAAACTCGGTATCTTCATGAGTTCTGCTTTGGGATTTTATTTTATTTGAACCTAAAAATCAATGGAAGATGTAAAGTCCTCACAATGTTTATTAAAATCAGCCAAGTAGGAATGGGCCCTGCTATTGTTCGGCAGTAGATCTCAAGGCTTGGGAACAGGTCAGGAATGTGAGCCTTTATTGTGTGCAGTGGGGTGTCACATCAAGGACAGTCAGCACTCGCCTGGGACAATCACAGTGGTCACATGCCAAAAAGATGGTGCCATCTCCTTGTTCAGAACTGAAGCACCAGAAAAGAATAAAGCCGACAGAAATGAGCATTTGCTGAAATGACACCCATTATTTTTATCCTTTTTCCAATGTAAATGGTGGATAAATCCAAGACAGCATCGGCTGAACCCTGTACGGAATTCTCTGTACACCATTGGCAATGGAATGAGCACAGCTCCCAGGGGCAACAGACCAAGGCTGGCACGGCAGCCCCTGGGTTCTGCTTTGTAACCCTCTGGATCTTCTGGGGGCAAGGTCCAGCACTACTGGGGAACACCTGGGAACTCCACGAGAAACTTGAGGGTGCTGCTGTTGCAGAGCCACCATGTCACACGGTGAGAGAACTGTAGCAGCTTCTAATGAGCATCACCAGCTGTCCCCTAATTAGCCAGAGCCAAGTACCCATTTAGCAGCACCTGCGTGAAGCCTATATAAGAGGCAGCTCGAGACAACAGTACCTCTTGCAAATGCTGAGGTAGAAATGAGTTGCTGTGAAGGGGGACTCTGGCAGACCTGCTCCAGTTTAACCAGGCTCGGGTATGGTAGTGGCACACCATGGGGTAGTTTCCCCTGCAGGGAGTGCGCAGGGTCTTTGTCCTGCAGAAGGTTGTGTTGTCTTGGAGGAGCTGTGGTGTGAAGGAGTTTTAGGAGGAACTGAGCAGGCTGCTTAACACCAGAGTTTTAAGGGTGATGGACAGGATCTTCTCAGCTTGGAGCACCTCGGCCCCTCCACCTGCAATAGAGAAGCAAGCAGTGCCCAACTCCAGCATCAAGGTAAGTGAAGTGTTTGGAGAATGGGAAGGGTGAAAGCAGGTGATTTCCGGCACTAAAAGGAAAGTTTCTGCCCCACCTCAAGGCTTAGAACTACAAAATAAGTTCACCACAGTTGTTAGAGGAGCCAGCTGTGCCTTTTAGCAAGAGGTATGGGCTAGCTGCCCCCAAACCAGGCAGACCTCTAGGAAGGTGTGAGTGACTGTAATGCGTGATTCAAGTGACTACAGAGGTTTAGGAGTGACAGTCAAAGGCTTCTTATGCCCTGGTGATGTTCTACTCACTGCAGGTCACAAGTTGGCTGGAGAACTGGCACTGATGACAGGGTTTTGGGTTCTACAATCACAGGATCCTGCTTGTGGTGCAGCATCTGCCTGGGGGGATGGAATCCACCCTGCCAAGATAGGCAAAGGAATCTCTGCCAGTAGGATGGCTAACCTTTAAGGAGGGCTTCAACCATGTATGGCAGTGCAGGGAGCCCCACGGGAGTGACATGGTTGATGAACAAAGGGTGTCGGTGAGACAACAGGAAGGCATCACAAAAATAACAAAAAATGAGGCTTAAGTGGGGTCACTTTCAGCATTTGTATTAAGTGTGGATACACCTATGAGGTACCATTATGGAGAAATCCCCCCAAACCCCTTCCGGTACGAAAACATGTTGGGGTGCTTCTCTGAGGTGTGTGTATGCTTATGAACACAGTATGGAGAGTAGAAAGAATACAGTCTTGGATCACAGAGATGTGGTGGGATGGCTCCCTTGACTTGGGAGTGTTGCATTGGAGGGATATTGGCTCAAGTGGAAAGGAGATGCTGGTGTCTTTGTCCTCATGGCGGACTCCCAACAACTATGATGTCTGCAGGCAGAACACTGTGGCAGAGCATAAGCAATCCAGGAGGATCATGGACTTCATCCTCTCCTACAAGGAGGGGCTTGTTGGGACATGTGAGTGTCAAAGGCTGCCTTGGCTGCAGTGACCATGAGGCTGGAGACACCTGAGGATGAGGTCACAGAAAAGCCAAAGCCCAGTTGGAATTGCATCTGGCAAGGTATGGGAGAGACAAAAGGGGCTTGAGTTAAGTACTGGGGTAACTAGAGGAAGGCCAAGGAAAATCTGGGCAGTCTACTGGCTGGAAGTAGGGTTAGAAGTCTGTATAAGCAGAGGTGAGGTGGACTGAAAACTGGCTGAATTACTGTGTCCAGAGGGTGGTAATCAGTGACATCAGGGACATTTCTTTACTGTGAGGATGAGTGAGCATTGGCTGGGGTTGCCCAGAGAGGCTGTGGAGCTTCCATCTTTGAAGGCATTGAAAAGGCATATGGACATGGTACAGGGGAACTGGTTTTAGGTGGCCCTGCCTGAGCAGAGGCCTTGGACAAGTTGACCTGCAGAGGTACCCTCCAGCCTTGAGCACTGTGATCTCAAGGGCTGTAGGCTCAAAGCAGCCCAGATGTAAGGGCCCAGAGCAGCCCCTCTGTTCTTCAGGCAGTAACTGCTGAAAGGGAGAGCAGGAAGGCTTTAAAACAAAAATAAAAGGGGCAAACCAAACCTGGCATTATGTAATGTCTCTCTGCTAGTCTCCTAGAAGCAACACTTGCAGAGCATGATTCACTTCTCCCACCACCAATATAATTTGGTATAAATCAACAGCAACTTGAAGGAAGTCACTCCAAGGAAAATCAAGCTCACAAAGTATGAGAGAGAACAGTAATTTCATAAAATAGGGCCAGAGGCTTTCAAACTCATAAAAGCTAACCCTCTAGAGGCAAGGGCCAACAGGCATTTGGGATTTAAAGCATCATGCACCACCTTTTGAGTAATATAATCCCCTAAAACCAAATAAATACAATGCCTCTGTGGGCAAAAACACAGAGACAGGATTCAGCAGTACCTCTTTTTGTCTTTCAGCAGTAGTCAGTCATTAACATCAATGAACAGCAATAAAACCAAACAAGTTTATACCCAGTTCAACACCCACATCCAAAAAATGTCTGACTACAGTGGTTGATTCCTCTTGAATACAACAAAAGAGAATTTTGTCTGAAAGTGTAAGTGCTCACCAAGGCCAGCATTTTGCTTTGTAGATTCTGATTGGCTTCAGGATAAATTAGTGATTACAGCTAATATCAGGATACAGTGCAAGGCAGTAAAAACTCATAATTATGAGGAAGTGAGGAATTATCTGCTGTTGAAACAATAGATCAATTATGAGGTACAGCACAGTAGCTGCAGAGCAGCATTCTTGTGCTCTGAGGGTACTGCCTCCTCTTTCTCATCAACCAAAGAGAACCCACAGTTATAAAGCTTAATTATCCTCCAGGAGCTTGAGCTTGCTGACTAATTAGCCTCTTGTTGAGACAGTACAGAAAAGGATGTAATTCCAGTTGTCCGCAAAAATAGGATGGCACAGGCAAAGTCCTGGCTCTTCCCTACGTGTTCACCTCTCCTGTCCTACAAGTATGAATATAACAGCCTTGATAACCCTAGTTCTGGGCAACCTAAAAACAGTCCTTAGCCTAAAATAAATAAACTCAGTCATGGGAGCTCTGAGAGGTGGGGTACAGAGAAAGGGGAAGGAAGAAGTGTGTCTGAGGCAGTCTGTAATAGCAGCTGGAGTGCTCCTGCTGCTGCTTCCACGGCTGAGTTGTGTGAATTCCCCTTTGCTCCTGTCACACACGAACACGCATGCAGGGCTCCCACAAATGAAGGCTAAGAGGTGTTTGATGGTTGAGAAGCATGGTTGCAGTTAGGACCACTTCAACCCCAAGATTTACAGCCAGAATTATTAAAAGGATAAAGGCTGAAGTTTTTAGAAGCCATGGTCTTGTCTAACACATACCGCTGCAGTCAAGTCACCCCAGCCAACAAACAGGATCTTGCTGTGTGCAGTGAAAAACCACCAAAAAGGTACAAAAGCCTCTGGCAGATGGGTTCATCCAGCAGCTCCCATCATCACAGTAAAGATGTTTGATGTCTGGGCTGATGAGCAAATGGAGTCAGTGCAGTAACATGTTATTTATGAGCGAGCTTTTAGATGAGTTTATGGCAGAGCAAGTGCAAATACCCACTGTGGTTAATAAATGAATGTTGATAGTATTTGCAGTCAGCAAACACACAGGAAGGGAAAATGTCAGACCACATCTGCTTCGTACAGAGACTGGAGACACCTGAGATTTCCTTCCATCTCAATTACTTCACTGTGCTTTTTTGGCTTTTGAAAATAGCTGTTATTGTGCTGTATTCTCAAAGAAACTGTTTCCAATGAAGCAGAATCCCCCCTGAAATCCACCCCCTCGGTGTCCAGCCTGGCTTTCTTGCTGCTTTACGGGAGTGTCCAGGTGACAAGTACCTCCTTGGGCCCTAAAAAGTCACTGGAGCAAAAGAGGAAAGGCACAGGCAGGTTCCTGGGCAAGTTATCTCTAGACACCCATTCCACATATTGCAGGGGATGAATTCAGATCCCACAGCCATGTTTCACTTCATCTGGAGATATACGTCTTCTTTACTCACAGTTTGGTCCCTGCTCAGGCAATGAAGTCCTAAGGGTTATCATTTAGCAGCCAAAATATGATGTCTAGTTTTCCTGAGGCCACTGGTTCTGCCTAACCTTTTTAAAATCTCTCAGTGTGAAATGAACTGCAGACATTTTATCTATCCCTTCCATCATCCAGTTCAAATGAATCATTTACATCAGCATGATGCTGAACCTTATTTCCTAAATACGAGGTGCCTCGTATTTAGGCACAAAGATCAGACCTGTGAATATAAATACTCCCAAAAAGCCAGTTCAGCATGAGGGCAAGACAAACTACTGCTTTAACCATTGAATGTCTGCCGGTGTGCAAGGGAAAGCATCTCCCACCAGGCCCTGAGGGAAGGCACCTTCCACCAGCAGGATACTGTTGGAGGTCTCATTTCTGTCCCTGCATGAGGTACGTTAAGAAGCAGGTGAGCACAGCAAGGTTGAGAATGGAAAATGCAAGAGACTGTAATTGCAGGGGACATGTTCAAAGCTTTAAAAAGCTCTGAATGCTCTGTCCACCAAAAAGTTTCTCTTAGGGTAGTGATACAAGCAAAGACAGTGACACTGAACAGCCTCATGCTTGGAGTGACCCCTAATTACATTGAGAAATGTATGTACATACTACTGGAACTATCAGAAAGTAGGAAAATAATTCATTTTATAAAGTAAATGTTGATTGCATTGAAGTGTTAATGTAAGATGGAAGACAGATAGCTCTGGAAATGGGGAATAGATCCCAATACCCAATCAGAAAAATGCCCCACAGTTCCTACTCACCGCTGGCTCTCATCAACATGGGGTGCAGTCCTGTGACCTCCCCAAATATGGAACAGCAGGAAAGCCTGGCCCTAGCTGGCATCCACCAAGGAGAACCTTTTGTGGAGAGGATCTTGACAGAGCACGACTCTTACCAGAGGCAATATCAGTATTTTGAAGTAGGGTCCCAGAGCAAATAAAGCGCAGGAATTGGGAATACTGCGCAGACACAGTAAAAGGAGCAGCTAAGATCAGTTCTGCCACAACAAACTATACGTAAGTTCTACATAGGGCTGAAGGATAATTAGAAGTGTGTGTGTATACACACACACCCGCCATGTGAAAGTTCAGTTCTGCTGGGGAGAAGCCAGAAGATCAGCTTCCCACATCCCACGCCAAGGTCTGTGCAGGCACAGATGAGAACAAGCCCTCCCCCTGCCCCACGAGCCAGACAAACTACTTGAAAAGCAAAACCAAATCATTTGCAGGGATCCAAAATCAAACCCTCAAGACAAGGAAAAGATGCTGTGATTTGCTTTTTGAGAGGGAGTCTCACCTTGCCTAACCTGGGCTCCAGGTGCACCTGCAGTGGGGCAGAGGCAGGGGGTGACCCCAGGGCAGGGGGGGCCTTAGCCACAGCTGCCACCTCTGCAGGGAAAAGGGGACATGCCCCCCTTTCTGGAGCGTGTCATGATCACATGCATCTTGCTCAGTTTAAACGTTTCAGTTAATAAAAAACCCCCCACCCTTCTGTCTTAAACAGGGGCTGTGCCATGTATATGCTGTTGCAGCACACCACAGAAAGAATGTCTGGGAGCAGACAAAGGCTGATGCTGAAATAATTTTTAACTTCAAGCTTGAAACAGTTTGCCTTCTAACACCCTTACTTATAAAAGTGGTAAAATGAGAGGACAGCTCCTTTTTCCCTTCTTCACAGGGTCAAAAGGGGAGGATATAAGAACAGGTTTTTCTGTGTTCAGTGGACAAGTTTTCAGGAGAATTTTTTTTGTCAGGCTGCTTTCTTCTGTAGGCACAAAAACCCATGGCAATCTCATTCTTTTCAGTGCACCCCTTTAAAGATGGATTTATGAAACACCCCTTTGGAGATGGATTTACAGAACACAATGCTGCTCTTCCTTCAAGGGAAGTACTTCCATCGCAGACAGGACGGCTAAGAGGCAAGTAGGGAGAGAACGCAGCCCACCTCTGCAAACGAAGTACATGAAGACGAGAACAAAACCAGAACTGGGAGGCCTACAGGAAAGCTGGAAAGAGACTCTTCTTCAGGTACTGTAGTGACAGGATAAGGAGTAATGGGTACAAACTGAAAGAGGGGAAATTTATGTTAGGTATTTGGAAGAAATTCTTTGCTTTGAGAGTGGTGAGACACTGGAATAGGTTGCCCAAGGGAGGTTGTGGATGCTCCAACCCTGAAAGTGTTCAAAGCCAGGCTGGAAGGGGTTTGGAGCAACCTGGTCTAGTGGAGGTGTCCTGCCCTACGTGATCTTCAAGGTGCATTCCAATCCCTTAACGTTCTATGATTATAAACCCCGTGCGCCGCACTGTGACTAGAAAGTCACACCTGGGGCACAGATGCGTTGCTGAGCCCCTGGATGGGGCGGGGGGCCGTCACGGCGGAGGGACGGGATAGGGACCAGCCCTGCACTGACGGGCACCGCGCCCGCACGGACACACAAAGCACCGCTCGTAGGATGCTCTGCGCGCGTTTATGTTGCGCGTTTATAATTACAGCGCTGCACAGCGATGCCGTGCGCGTACCCCGCACACCCCCGCTCCCCCCGGCCCCCTCCCGGCTCTCACCTCCCCTGCGCGGCGGCGGGGTGCCCGGCGGGGCCCGGCCATCAGCACCCCATGGCGGGGCGGTGGCGCCGGGGCTCCTCCGCGGCGCTTCAGCACCGTGCGGGGCCCATGCCCGGGGCGGCGGCGGCGG
>WBMZ01006430.1:0-78569 GCA_013400975.1 Atrichornis clamosus
CCTGATTCATCAGCGCCCCCTGCTGAATGTAGTTGCAACTACACCACCGGGAAAACCACGTGACGGGAGGGAAAAGTTTTGTTACTGGTTTCTGTTGTTGTTATTGCTATTGTTTTGTTCTGCTGTGTCATAGATATACTTTTAGTAAAGAACTGTTATTCCTTTTCCCACATTTGTGCTCAGAAAACCTCGTAATTTCCAGAGGTACAGTAATTCAGGGGGAAAGGGGTAACTTCTCCCCTTCCAGGAAGGTTCCTACTTTCATTGGCAGGTATCTGTCTTTCAAACCTACACAAGGACTCACATCTCCAGCAATTAAACAGAAAAAAAGTAGTTTATAAATTTTCTAGAAACATAATTTCCCAAATAAAACTGAAAGTTTTCCTGGAGAACTGCAATTGAATGCATTATAAATAAAGAAAAGAATTATTCTACAACTGAGGTGTTCAGAATTCTTCAAGATTAGTTTATATAAAAGTGTGGATTTTTCAAACAGCCAAAAATATTCAAGGTACTTAGCAATCTGATACCAGATAAACATGGAAAGCAAGGTGATTTTAGCCAAAACTCACTTACTAGCAATGAAGATTGTGCAGGAGACAGACCTTGCATTTCACAAAGGATTTTGTGCTTTTCAGTCTTGACTTGGTTCTGAATATAACAAAAATGTAATTAAATGAAAAAATGAAATATAATAAAATATAGAAAGGAAAACATTGAAAAAAATTCATTTTAAATTTATAAAAACATTTCCATTTGCTTTTACCCAATTTATTTTTACCCTTTGCTTCATGAGTAATCTTTCTCTCCCTTCCTTGGCTATGTCTGTTTCAGTGACCTGTCTTAACCCCTGGCTATTTATTTTCTCTTCCTAATCTCTTTATTTAACTGCTCACTCACCAATTCAGTTATTGCTCTTGTTACTCCAAGACCATTTTTGTCAAAACTCTTACAGACTTTTATATGTCTTCTTCCATCACCAGCTCTCCATTCTCATTCTCCATAGTCTGGCAGCTTCTTTGACCCTGTCAACTGCATCTTTTTTCTCCAAAGGTTGTGCTTTCTTCACTTTGCCTGCTTCTAAATCCTGCCTTATAGCAAAAAAAAGTCCTTTATGGTTACAACTAGTACTCCTTCCTTCTCTTGCCATCTACAGCCAACGTCTCAGTCTCAAGCACAAACTGCCACGTTACATTGACTCGTTACACCAATTGCTCTAATTAAGCTCCCTGTGTCCAGCTACAGCAACAGGACTGACTTTGTGTCCGTCAACATCTCAGTGACTCACCCTGTGGCACAGTTTTCCTGGCAACAAAATGTAGGAGACCTACCACCTAGCACACATTTCACTTCCTGGTTCCATAGTTTTCAAAAGGTACATTTTGTTCCAAAGTTGTCAATTGAACAATTTTCAGATTATGGATGAATGGAAGATTATACAAGGATAAACATCTCATCAGTTTTGCTTGGAATACTCTTGAGTACTGTGCTATGGCCAAGAGTTCCAGCACAACACTCTTAGAATGTAAATTAGCAAAATAGAGAGAAAAAGGAGTGTAGAGAGAAGATACTTGCCTCCAGTCACACAGCTCTGTAGCAGATTGCTTTACAGCCTGCCAGAGTCCTGAACTACTGACTCATACACAAGGAATATACCTCTGTGTGCATTGATTAATGTATTGTCCTACCAACTCTCTACAAAACTAAGGAAAATAAAAAAATAATTTTAAGCTTCCACAATCCATTTCTAAAAGCACTATTGGAAAGAAACCCCTTGTTTTAGTGTTTATTTTATGCCACAGCTCCTTCAGGGGCAGATTTGTAAAAATGCCCAGGCATCTAATGATGTTGACAGATTTCCAATTACATTTCTAGAAGACAGAATGTCTATAAATCCTGTCATGCACATCTCTGTAGCATTTAGGACTTACATTAATTTCCTTTGCTCTAGCTTCATTTTTTCAGTGCTATTTTTTTTAAACTTTTTCTATTTGTTTTTTTTCTGAATATAATGTAACTCTTGATAGCAAAGTAGTCTTATAACATTGAATTGGGCTTTCAGAGTCTCAGAAAACCTGAGAGGAAATATGTACGTTGGGCTCGTCCCTATCAGGTGAAAGAAATCTAATCCCAAAAAAATAAGACTGATGGTCTGAGGATTGAGGTGTATACTTCACTGCTGTGGCAGGACTCTAGAGTGATGAGTTCCCTAAATTAGAGATGTGGGTGATAGAAAATTATGAATGTGTCCTCAGTACACCTGCTGTAGAAGGTTTGTACACAATTTTCTACCATGGTGCATTATGTGTGGTTGTGCCCCCTTCTTAAACAAAGGCATTTTGGCTCCACTGCGTCAAAACTCAGTCCTGTCCTGTGATAACTAGTGGTCCAGATTTTCAGTCCTAATTGCCAAGAATTGAATGGCTGAAAGGAAGTATCTTGGCTTCCCATAGTACTGAGAACCCAGTGACTGCAAACGAAGGTGCCTCTGGTTTACTTGGTGCTGATGTTTGCTCTCTCAGGGACTCAGAAAGCCGGAATAGTGCAGCTGCTCAGCCTGCATGTCAGTGGTATTGTAAGGTTTATGCATTATATGAGATGCTGGGAAAAAGTACATTCTTTGAAACCCTCAGATGAAAGCATCTCCAGGAATGCAGGGAATGATGATGAGTATTCTTGTCCCCATCAGATGCACTGCTTTCCTCCGAAGCACTGCAGTGCTGGTTTGGTGATGTGTGCCTTGAGGAGGAAGGGCTGTGCTGTCTCCCCATGCACAACTATCATTACTTCTTGCTGTAGAGAGCAGGAAAAAACAGCCTGTAATGGGTCTGTGTCGGCATCCAGTGAGCAATCTAAATGAACAGATCATCTCTAGCCTGTGCAGGGAGGAAAAGGGAAAGTGATTAACTCCAAGCCCAAACCCATGCTGTTGTCTTCATGGCGGCAACACTGGCAATCTATCTGTGCTTCTCCTTTAGAATAAGTAGCAGCAGTCTCCTTCCATGTCCTGGCTGGGCACTTTAGCAGTGAGGATTGGATTAAACAGCATCATACAAGCACTGCTGCTCACAGCATCTGATGGCTTTGATGTAAATGATACAGGAAGGCCGTTGCTTTCCATAGTGAGCTGATGTGCAGGGGAAGGGAGATCTGTAGAGATGGGATTCAATTGTGGGAACTTTGTGGGTGTTAAATGAACCTGCTTTGGAAGTCTGCCAAGGGAGGAGATGCAGGAAAATCTGATGAGAGATACCAGGCATGAGAGTTAATTGCGCTTTGGAGGTTGGTGAAAAAGCTAAAATTAAACCATTATCAAAGAAAAGCCTTGGACAGTTTGTTTTAAAACAGAGTTAATGGCTGGAGCTGGCAGAAAACCTAATTAAAAGAGAAGAGAAAACAAATGGGGTTTAGTACTGTGGCACTGCATTCAGAAACAGTTTTATATATGGATTTTCTCCTGTTCCCTGCTGTATTTCTGTGACTAAAAGAGCCATTATTGTGAGGCTCATTTAAAAGGGTTTGTAGCTATGTGAGAGCAAGGTGTTTTGCATAGGATTGCAACGTGAAGCCCCATTGCTAATTTTCATCATGAGAAAGGTAGAAAAAAGTCTTCTATGTCAGAGGTGATTCTGAAGAAAAGGTCCCAGCTCCTTTGACCTTCAGGTTCCAGGACTGCAGCAAGATCAGGGCTGCCAAAACAATGGAGTAAAATGTAAACACTACAACTGCCTTGAGATGGAATGTACGGACCATCCTTTTCCTAAGTTCTGTGATGATGGGTGGGAGTTCTACCATCTAAATTTGCCTGTTTGTACTCCAGATGTTTGCATCTTTACACATCACCATGACCTAATTTTATATCTGAATAAAAGAGATTAGCATTTTCAAGATTTATCTTAGCCTAGTTAGATACCTGCCTTAGGATGACATGAATCATACCCAGAACATGCTTGTCTCCACTGACTTATTGAAGGAGTCTAGAGCAGTAGTGTGGTGTAACTATATTTACATTCAATCAGATTTAACACAAGGCTGTGAATCACCTGCAAGGGAGATTTGCTATTAGAGATAGTTTCTCTTCTGACTTTCTCAGAAATACAAGTCCTAGAGAGAAGCAAGAATTGCTTTTCCTTGCCACTGTGCTTTTCACTTTCTGTGCTCAATGGGGGATGAAACAGTTTCCAGCAAAGGTTTAGCCAAATTTTGAAATTTATGACCTCCTCAGTTCCCTAGAAATATTTCTTGTGTGCTAAAACTTTCCTGCCTTTCTGCCCTGGTCCTGCATAAGGGTCACCCTGCAACTTATGAGCTCACAAATTCAGTCTTCTTCATTTGGCATCTACACTTTACCAGTCTGGACTACCAATGCTGTGGTATAGCTCATCTTCAGCTCACTGCTGTCATTATGGGTAGGGTTTGGGTTCAGAGAGCCAAAAAGGCTGCAGCTCCAGGGACACTGGGGATGTAAAAGGCATGACATGGAGATTTCTGCAGGTTATTGGCAGCCTCAGCTTTCTGTGCTGCCTCCAGGAAGCAGCATTTAACAGCAGTGACTGGCGCCTGGGCACAAATTCCTCCAAGAGTCCTTGTCCAGAATCACAGTGGTAATGGGCTCCTGTGGCAAAGGATCTTTTTGGGGATACATGGTTACATGTTCTTTATGGCTGCCTTGCTGCTCCCCCTGGCACTGCCATGGGTTAGAGAAGCCTGGAATCTGCTGGAGGGTTTGGCAGCTTTCTCAATAAGGCTGGGACCCACTGATGCCTCTTTTCCAGTGTCTAGTCTCCAAATGTGTGGTGCAGTGGGTGTCTAGGGGGAGATATAAGCACAGGGTGGGTGTGTTGGTGAGGCATCTCCATGGTACATATTCCCAGCCTCAGGACATGTCTGGCTCAGGAACCTGAGGGATGACATGAGGTATGTGCATAGCTGGAAATCTCTGATAGTTTTTTCTCGTGTTAATTTTTCTGACAGCATCCATGTAAACTTAAAACATCTACAAGATGCCAGTGATCCCCAAAGGCTGCTCAAGCTATTGCTCTTCAAACCTTTACCTGTCCCTTTCTGTCTCCTTTTTACCTTTGACAGGTGTAAGAGGGAACAAGGAAGAGTTGCTTTATAGCACAGTTAGGACCATATCCACCAGAGACACTGTGGGCAGTTTCCACAGATTTTCTGTAACCTGGAAAGTTGATGCTAATGTTTACAGTCCCAAAGTGTTCAACCTCGTTGCCATTCTTTTAAAACCTATTGTGTATTTTCTTTAACAATGAGCTGGTTGTTCTGTGTGAAAGCTCCATCAAATATATAGTGCATATATCTGGCTGGCTGTCACAGGTAATCTGCTCTTTTTTGCTAATGGCTACTGTTCTCCAAAATTGTTCCGCACCTCTAGACTCTCTGAACAGAAATGTTGTTTGCAGTGTGCTCATTTCCCATTTTATTACCAGTGTAATGGTTCCTTTGCAAAGATTAACTGAGTCACAGGGCCTCTTAATATAAGCAACCTCATGGCAGAAGGAAGAGAAATTGATATAGTTTATCCTAGATCTAAAAAATACTTTAGATGTTTGTTTAGTAAGTAGTGGCATGAATAACTTAAAAATACCTACTGTGCAATGTCAAAAGAGCATCAGAAAGGTTACAGTGAAAAAACCTCAAATCTCACCAGAAATTATTCTTATCATATAAACATTACACCTTTTTCTTATATTTATACATAATTTAATTTGCTATTTGCAGACAAAAGTCTGCAATTTGCTATTTGCTGACAAAAGTCAGAGACTTTCCTGGTTCGTACACTATCAGAGTCAAGTATGCCTGGCCACGTAACACATAAAGTAAAGGACCATCTCTGTTCCTAAGGAACCACAGGACACTGTGGTGCTTATAAGCTGTCCTGATGACTGACGCAATAGCAGAAGAGAGAGTGGTAAAGTATAAACCAATTAGTGTAAATATGCCTGAGATGGCTTTCTTTGCAGTTTAACATGGCATTCATAGACTGTGCTTCATATGAGCTGGGATCAGTCCAAAATAATAGTTATGGTCCTTGATATAGGCAGGAGCAAATGAGTCGCCAATGAAGTTTGTGTCACGCTCTGCTGTGTGGTGTTGACATGATTGCAGTTGCCTGAGATGAGGATTTCCAGAAAGCCTCAGGTTTTCACTAGAAAATGCCTTCAAGAGAAATGAATGTCTCATTACACAATGCTCTGTTGCGCTGCCAAACTTGACTGTCCCATGCCCTCCGAAAGTGCTCATCCCAAGGTGGAAAGGGCTACTCCATCACTCCAAAAATCCCTGTCAGCAGTTTATATTGGTCCCAATCCTCCATGAGTGATGTGGAAATAAGATGATGGAGGAGTTCCTGGCTGAGAATGTTTTGCAGCTCTGCAGTATCATAGGTGCACAGCCATGCACATGGTTGGCAAGACAGGCACCAGGAGGATCTACTACCATAAATCTGGGTCCTTAGGGAATGATCCTTGTAAGGCAGCTGATGAGAAACTGGTGTGATGCTTAAATCTTCAGACTTGGCATACTAAAGCAATAACAGACTGAAGCCTTAATTCTTAATACTTTATTCCATGTGACAAACTACACACACACAAACACACACATGAGCTGGCATGGTTACACTGCTGTATTTAGTTTACATATTATTAAGGCATTTCATAGTGTTGCGTAATCTTTCTGTAAAGATGAATAAAATCTGTGGAATTGCTCAAGAAAACATTAAGAGCCTAATTATCTCACTAGTAGGCTTCAAAAATTGCAGGTTTTGGATGAGACTGGGAGCTCTGATATATCATGATTAGAGCAGGATACAAATTTTTCCAAATTTCAATAGTGCTGGTGTTGCTGAAGCTGAATTGAACCAATCTATTAAAGAGAAGAGATCAGAAAAGAAGTTCGTATTCACGCCTACATCCTAGTTACATCAAAGGCTGGATGAGAAGCTGAAAGTAGTATTAATATGTAATATCAGTTGAGATTTTTATACCTAAGAACTCTATTTTCCATCAGAGGAGCCAGCTATTTTGTTCTCAGAGTTTCTGCAAGCTGTATTACCTTTGCTTGCTTGTCTCGTGTACTAAGTAGTACAATGATACATCTTAATCATGTTTTCATTACAAACCAGTGTTTCCATCGACTGTGCCTTCTCTCCTAAACCTGTGCCTCAGTACACAGAGAGGATGAGACTCCTTTAGACAGTAATTATTGAATTCTTTTTCATCTTTGTTCTTTGTAGTGGGCCCTACTTTGTTTATCAGACATTTTTCAAACCCTCTCCTACAAGCAGAAACATTAATTTTTCATGGGTTTTTTAGTGGAGCTTATTAGTGAAGACTTTTAGCTTTTCACAAACTTTCCTTTATGTTCACAATGTTTCTGAAAGATAAGTAGTGTCAGCTGCATTTTGCAGTTGTCAAACAAATGTGTGGAGAGAATAAAGCAAAAGAGAATAATTCGGCGTGTTTTTTTCAAGTATGTAATATGATATGGTATTTCACATGTTTGGAGTTCTGCTTCTTTTATCATCCACTGCAGCTGTGAATCTTCAGTTTCTCACCTTCCTGCCAAATTTCAAGTGCCTTCTCTAAGGACAAGAGCTTATGAAAGAAGAGGTCACCAGCATTTCTAACACAGACAAAATCTAGCCTCATTCAGAGAAAGACTGCAAACAGTAAGAGACAAAATGCTCCACAAAGCTTCAGTCTGAGGCAGTCATGGGACATATAACATTTCAGTCTGTATTACTAGGATTTGACAATTCACATGCAAACAATAACATTTTACTGCAGTGTTTAGCAACCATAGTAACAGCTGATGCTTTCAGACAAAGAGCACTCTAAAAAAAGTGCTGTTGTGCATGATAATCCAGGGGCCATGTAGGCTTCTATTTCAGTCTTGAAAAAAGACTTGTACTAGGAATGCTTCTCTGTTCCTTACAACTAAAAATTACTGCCTCTCAAACATGTAACAAGATTTTTTTTAATAGGAGTCTTCAGTTTTAGATCACGTTTGGAAATCTCATTCCTTTAAATATTTTAGAATCTGTTTCCTGAAATTTAGATATTTCAGTTAGAAAAAGGTGGACCTACATTCCTCCAAAACTTTGCTGCCAACCTGGACAAAATTAAATATTATTTGTATTAAGACTTTAATGTGTATTCTTATATCTTTTCTGTACAATATTTTCCCAACACGATCTCTTTTTTTGAGCTGAAGGAAGGTCTTGCAGTTAAGGTATTCTAGTGGGATTCAGAGCAAATAAGCTTGGAAAATGCTCCATGTGGTGGATTTGCTCTGTCTCTGGTGCATTTTCCTGTCTGTCAGATGGCTACCACAGTGTAAAGCCTGCCACCTGGCAAGTTCCTAACTAGCTGACATGGCTTTGCTCTCACCCTGTCACCTGCTCGTGAGGTAACTCAACCTGCCAGTTCCCCATCATCCCAGATGTGTTGGGCTCAATGGACATGTGCCTGGCAGGTGACCTGTTTGTGCATCACGACTGCAACAGATCTAAATGCATCAAGTTTCTCTCTCATGTGCAGAGCAAGATGCACCTAAACAGTCTATCCAACACATCCCAGGCCCACTGGAGATAAGCATAAGTACAATACATGTAGTCTCTAAAACTTTTTGATGGTGTCTGGATCTGGTTTTGTACTGGGTCTGAAGACAGTGGAACTCGTGGTCCCAGTATCAGCCTCCTTGCTTTTAGCAGAAATCAAGTTAAATAGAAAAATGAGTTATCATTTTCAGTCTTAAATGTGCTCATGCTCATAGAGACGGATTATTTGAGGAGGCAACAATGCTATCTCTGTGTCCAGAAGTATTTGCACACTCAAGATGCACTTAGTTAATGGGCTAGAGGAAATAATGAGTAGGAGTTTTGGTGATGTTAATCACAGCATCACAGAGTGGCTGGGGTTGGAAGGGGCCACTGGAGATCATCTGATCCAACACTCTGCAAAAGCAGGTTCACCTAGGGGAGGTTGCATGAGGTCGTGTCCAGGAGGGTTTTGAATATCTCCAGAGAAGGAGACTTCACAACCTCTCTGGGCAACTTCCTTCAGTGCTCAGTCACCCTCACAGGAAAGAAGTTCTCCCACATATTCAGATTTTTGTGACTGGCCTCTTGTCCTCTCACTGGGCATCACTGAAAAGAGTCTGATGCACTTAACAAGGCAAGAACAAGAAAGATGTTATCAAAAAAAAGTGGTCTGTTTTAGTGATGCTTGAATTCCAGAATCTTAATATCAATGAGAATATTTCTATTAGTAAAAAAAAAGAGGATTTTTTTGACAGTAAAAACTTATGCCCCTTAATCTTAAGTCACATTCTTTTCTTTTTGCTAAAAATAGCTTGTCAGCACCATTTTTAGAGTGATTATATATAAATCTATAACACTTTCCTATGTTCTGTACAGCTACATTAACTAATCTTGATAAAGCTATCAGGAAGTGAGTTAGCTGTTCACTGTTTTGTATTTAATGGATCCCAAGTCACATTTTTCCTAGATAATGGAAATGTGATGATTGTTCTGACAAATTCTCTTTATATGAATCTTTCTACATTTTTACACTAGAAATAATGACAAACATTTATACAATCTTACATCTGATCTAAGTAAATTAATTCAAGATTTCCACTCTAAATTTCTGCTTATGAAGCCATGCATATATTTCCTGTTCTCTTTATTTCTCCAAAGGGGTGCCATCCATTCTCTCACCATAAAAGCTGCAATCTAAAGACGGTTGATAGCAGTGTGATTGGCAGCATGATGCTGTTTTATTGGCATATGGGGTTAAGAAAATAACATGAAAGTGAATAGGTTTTAAATATATTTGGTTGTTTGATGTCGATCACTTAGAGGGACCAATCCTAATGTTAGCAATTATGGACTTTTTTCTTTGCTGTCCCACAAAGCAGGTTTGATTTTTGTTTCATTTATCCTAGATGTATGCTGTCACTTCACTGAAGTTTTACCGATTTCAATGTAAATTAAGAATTAGATTGAATTTGGTTTTGCCAGAATAAATTACTCTCAAGGGACATGACTGAAGTTCAGAGAAGAAGAAAGACTGTCCTTCAATACGTGCTGGATCCAGCTCTTCACAAATTTTACAGTTCTTCTCCAGAGCAGTCTCTAGAGAGCCTTTGAGAGAGATCTTGGCGGAGTCTGAGGAAGTCTATTGGAAAGACCCGGGTACTTCCACAGTCAGAAATCAAAAGATCTGAAGGGCCAGCCAAGAAAAGATGAGCATCATGTACTGAGGAAAAAGAATGAGCAGATCATAGTCTTTTATTATTATTGTTCTTCTTCTTCTTCTTCTTCTTCTTATTATTATTATTACTACTACTATAAAAGATTGCAGGACTTGACTTAGCAAAGAGATAACAAAGAAAGAGACTGTCAAAGGTTAGAGTTAGCATGAGTTACAAGACACCAGAGTAAACTACATGGGAATTTAGAGGGAATTGTTGGCAGCCTTTTGAGGGTAGTATCTTGGAAGGAAAATAGAACACATCAGAAATACCATACAATGTTGAAATATCTGAGAAACCCATTAAAAAGTGCTCAAATTTGTGTACTGATATAACAAAAGTAGGACCGGTGCAGAAAATGTAATTGTGGATGAGTTGTTTCTTTGCGAGGAGGCCGGGTCAGGGATATGAAAGGCTAAGTAACTGGAAAAGGGATAATAGAGTGCAAATTATATAATCCTGCCAGGCAGCCCCATGTTTGAGCTCTGCAGCCTAATTGGGACAGGAAGTGAAACCTGTTTTTCTTACTGTATGACACACATCAAAGCCACTGCCATGGTCAGGACTAGGGCGGGGACGGGATGCTTTCTCTAGTGTTTAGGGGGTCACCTGGCTGAACAGACTGAGCTGTCAGTGCCCACCCCATATCTGATGGCATCAACATCTACTCATCACTTCCTATCATTATTTTAATTGATTATGTTCAGACAGTGAAATGTTCATTGAAGACTTTGTCCAGCATTAAGATTGCAAAGCTCAGGGTGCTGCATGCATCCAGAGATTCCCATGGTCAACAATGCCACCAGTCACCCCTTGAATAAACACTTCTCAGATGTCTTATGCCTTGGATTACCCTGGCCAAGCCATAGTTCATCACACAGTGTCACATAGTATTTAAGAATGAAATTTAGATTTTTTTAAAAAATTCAGTCTACAATGCCAAGTAATTATGTCTAAATCTTGGCATTTTAAAAGATGGCTGCCCAATAAGATACACCCTTCTGAGTTTATGTATCAATATCAAAAGATCAATTGACCTGTAGCCAAGTAGTTTTAGATATTTGGAAAAATATTTCTGAAACCATGACTTTAAAGTTTTTAGTTCCTTTGGAAGCCCCTAATCATCCAGTAGAGGGAGTACAAGCTACCTTAAAAATTACTAAAGACTAGTTGTATCATATTGGTTGAATAATTTATTGTACAATTCTTATATCTTTCAAATAAATTATTCAGAAAATATATTTTTTCATTATTCACCAGTGCCTAGTGCTTCTGGAATAACTTATACCTACATTAATCAAAAATTTTACTCAGTGAATTCAATTACTATTTAAAATAAAACATCTATGCCCAGAATTGTGTAAACCACAGAAAGTGAAGTTGAAGGCAAATAAAGACATCATCAGCTAACTATTCAGATGACTTATTTAATACCATAGAATATGAGCCACTATATAATCATTTTAATGATAGGAGAGTAGATCAAGACAAAATAAAATGAAAATATTTGCCAAAAATGTGAAAAATAGAAAATAGCACTATGATAGCTGCTTCTAACATTGACAGTGACCAACCATCCCTAGGCAGCACTAAAAGACATACTCTACATGTCATGATCAAGAGAATGGCATAGTTTGTCAGAGAATGTAAAATGATACTTTAAAAAAATTGACTATTAAATAATGTTGGTGTTAGGAAGGAAAAAACTTCATTCACTGTACTTAGAAATTAATCAAAGTAGTAGAGGTTTTGTGCTAGATTTTCACAAAACCTTAGGCTTGGATTTCTAGTGTAATGACACCTGGATATTAATCCCCTTAAGCGAGGGAAGGAGAACTGCAAAACAGGGTAAAATTATACACCTTGACACCTTCTTCCTCAGATGGTAACGTGGCAGAAAGAGGTGCTATTTCACAATGAATCACAGAATAGTTTAGGTTGGAAAAGCTCTCCAAGACCATTGACTCCAGCTGTTAACTCAGCACTGTCGAGTCCACCACTCTGTCCATAAGTACCCCAGTGAGGAATGGGGTGAGCGTCAGCCCAAACCAAGGCTGATTCCTCTAGAATCTCTGAAAGCAAACCATTTACTTCGAGGATACTTAATTTCCAGCATAAGTTTAGTCACCAATGGTAGGAAATTAAACCCAGGAATTAAAATCTACTTCTGTAACAGATCTACACAATCAGAATTCTGTACATCAACAAAGTCTACACTTACTTAAATTTTGTTGTACATTGTGGCAGAGATAATTAAAGTTATAACTGATCAACTTCTTTTAGGATTTTATAGATACTTTCAATCACTGAGCTTTGTGTCATGACTGGTACTTTTTTGTCACTGGAAGAACATCAACAGGCAGTTGCTGTTGAAGTGGAAGGTTCAGGACAGACCATGAAGGCAAAAAAGATGGATGGTTTCTTTTCTAATATTGTGTATATTAAGATTGTGGATTTGTGTTATATTATAGACTGGCTGAGTTAAATGAGAGTACTAACTCCTGCTGAATTCAAGTTTTCAAACATATTTGGGTATTCTCACTTAAAAATCCAAGTTACATGAAGAACAGATTTTAGGCGAGATAGAGGGTTGGTGTTTTTTTTTTTAGTATCACAACAAGCCTAGTCTTACCTACTGCCTAATGAGACACTGCCCATCTCTGCACTTAATATGCTCCCTCTGCTGCATCTGTCATTAAACTCAAAACTTTTAATAGTGTCATGTCCTGCTTTCTTTTTTATGTTCTAATAGGAAAAGGCCAATAAACAGAGTATTTCCTATTGTAAGCTGTGCAAGCAACTGTTGCTGTAAAACACTCTTGCCTACTCCTGCACTTCATGTGCTGGGGTTCCACCTCTCCTGGATAACACCCTGGTGCTGATCACACCTGCCTTGATCTTGCAGCCCTTTCTCCAGCTGGTATCAGTGTGAAGGTTGTGAGGCCAGGCTCAGACAATACCAGTGCAAGATGCAGTCCTTAGAAAGGCTTTAGGGAGGGGGCTGACATGCTTGGTGCATTCCAGCTGCAATGACCTTAGGTAGGGTTGGCATGGGATCAATGAACCAGAGCTTTGTATTTCAGGCTGTTGCACACTGCCCCCTCCCTTATAATTTCAAAGGGAGAGAATTGTATTCTAAATGAAGCAATGACCTTTGATCTTACTTTTTAATTAAGCACCTAGCTAGAAGGTTTCACAGGCCATGTTATTACCTGTGGGTTTATTATTAGATATTAAGATAAACGATTCAGAGTATATGGTCCTGGCCCTTTATCTTTTCTCACAAGGCCTTAAATCTTGATTTCTGTCTGCAATCTTAAAGATTTTATGCCAGCAATAACATCCAAATTAGGAAAATAATGGCTCAACCTGATACAGAGGTTGGGCTAACTGGTATCAGTGTGGTTTCTCTGAAGTTGGTATGTCAAATTTGTCCGGTGGAGTCTCAAAGAAATAGGAATATTAGAAAAGGGTTGGTCATTGAAAAACAGTCAAGCTAAATGAGACACCAAAGCTGACTCTAACCTGCCAAACCCCTTCCCACACATGGAAGCTTTGAAGTGGAATGAAAAGACTAAGTGAAGCCATAATTACATCTTGTTTAACTTGGCCCTTTAAACAGCTAACCCTTTAGCTTGCTTTTCTTTTTCATATGTCTGCATCCAGCTTAATCAACAAATGCTTAAAACCAAATCTATACTTTATGTTTCTGCTTTACTGAATATTACACATGTACTTAAACATATGTTTAATGGTTTAAGGAATCAGGATTTATCTCCTTGTTCTTCAAAATGTCTTTCTTTTTTCTTTTGAAAAGGTAGTTGAAGTAATGTACTATATGCCCTTGTGGGAAAGAATTAATCTTGGACTGGAATGTATAGGGATCATTGTCCTAATAGGATTTAAGCCATTTTTTCCCCTTGCTTTTCAGTATTCAGAGTGTCTGGGAAGAAATGAGTTTGCATGGCTATTTCCCATACTAGTTTCTGTTAGAAAGGTGCTCTAATGGCCATTTAGTTCATGGTGATTACACAAAGTGCTGAAAATAGGATTAGTACTTTTAACTACCTTTTAAAAGATAACCGACTGTCTTCATGTTTTGGTGCTAGGTATTCTATTTTCTCATTTCTTTGTATCCTGCACTAAATCTCTGCAAATCTCAAAAATAAGCAGACTGGTTCCTTCAATCCCTGACTTCTTTGGTTCCAATTACTCAGAAAGGTCATTTGCGCCGCAACTGTCTGAATCTGGGTGCTTTGAAATAGTGGTAGTAAGGAACTGGAGGAGGAGAGTAAGATGAGAAATTAGCATCCAAGAAAAAAGATATTCTGCTCACAGCTGTGTAGAAATCTCTTTAGGAAAGAGTGGCACTCTTGTCCCACTGATGGTTGCCCTCATCCGCTCTCCACACCAGTTGGTTCTTCTCCTTTTCCAAAGTCATAAGGGCTGTTCCTCTTGCTCAACTGAAGCATCTGCAGCATGAGATCTGACTATAACCTGAATACCACTGATAAAAGGCTCCCAAAAGATAATGAAATTACTTCACCACATTCCTATCCTAAAGCTTCTTCTCACTGAAAGCAATCTGAAAAATCCACTTATCACTTCACACTCTAGTCTTCCTTCTTTGGACATTTGACATAATTTTTTCCAGGAAAAATTCAGAAAAAATTGAGTGTCACAGTATAAAGAACAGTCTCTGATACTTCAGATTTTCTCCTGTAGAGAGGATCTGGGTTAGATACACTGAAATATGATGCTTGCAGTATGCCCAGATTACATAAACTTGACCTGTATATAAAACAATTCAGAACATCAGGAAATATATTCCTTTTCTTACCCACCATTTCTTTGTTGTCAATGTGGCTTGCCGAGGTGAGAAGAGCCAGTGAATTAATTTTCCTCTGAGAGGATTTTAAAAGCGTGAGAGTTTTAGAAGCCCCCTCTCATTCTGGCTACTCCTGCTGACTTCATTAGCTTTTCACCCTGGTAAGTCACAGGTCAATCTCATATCGAAAATTTGTTCCCACACTGTTAAGTAATGTCCTTGGTGAGAAACTGCAATTAATAAATAACAAACAGTAATATGTGCAAGACAATGCATATCCTCAAAGAACTGAGCCTGAGATTTTGTAAGCAGCTGCACAATGTATTTCCAGTTTCTAGAGGAGACACTGAGACAGACCCCCTCCATCCTGTGTAGCAGTATATTGCTCCACAAATTTATTGCAAGAAGTTGTTTCTTCCCCCCTCTGTAAACAATTCAGATAGATGTGAACAACTTCCAAATAGCAACATAAGTTTAATTCATCTGTCTCAAGTGACATAACATATGTCACTAGTGCCTGTTGCAGAGGCAAGGAAGTCTGCTACATCGTGTAGTATTATACTTCATAGCCATGCAAACCATGTTGTTAGTACTACAGCATTTTGAAGGAGAAATATATGTGGCATCTATGGCAAGACTTTAGGCATTCACCGCCCTTCTGTGGGGTGTAAAATGTTGCGCTTTTTTAGTGATGGGCTCAGTAGGAAACTACACATTCTTGGAAGGGAAGGGGTTACTGTACCTTTTCTAGGTGAAAAATTATTTTTGAGCCTAAAAGGTAACGTTTTCTTTCTTTGCCCTTTCATTATTTTGTCTCCTGTAAGTGTAAAATGAGATCTGAGAAAAGTGAGGTAAAGTTGTTGATTCACTAAAATGCTGAGTCTCCTCTCTGAAAAATTAAGCAATTTTTAATGTAAATTCTCCCTCTTTACTAGTCTGCATACTATAATTTGGTATTTGACAATGTAATTTTTTCAAAGAGCAAACACAAAATCTGGATTAGAAGAGGGATCATGTTGCTCTAGTGGAGACATTTTTAATAGACTCAGTGGGTGACACTGACTAATTGCATTTCTACCATAAAGAAATGTCACACAAAGTCAGATTCTGTAGTTAGCAAAGCACAAACTCTAAACTGATATGAAACCAATGGCAAACCTCAATTACCTCTTTTCAGAAAAGCCTGAAGGCAGAAAGGTAGGAAGACCTTGGGCATCTGTGATAGCATTCCCAGTTTCAAACCTGTTTTTAAAAGCTATGTCAGTATTTGTGTAGTATGCTCAACCAAGAACCCGAACCTGTTCTCTAGGCCTAGAAACAACACAGACTTTTAAAATTTGTATAAAATTTCAGGGTCTGCCTATGTAAATAATAATGCTAACTCTTTAGAAACATCATACCAAAAGACTTAAGAGTAAGGTCAAGTCATTGCATGTGGTATCTATCATCTGTAAAACTGACCATAATATTTTAATGTAAAACCTCTTTCAAATAATTTAAAAATTTTGAGATCTAGGAGTGAAAAAGAGCCTGAGGACATGATAGTTGCACTTTTAAGAGTCAAACAAGACATTGAAAAAGTAAACTCTCCGTTTAGTCATTTCTATACAGAGGGAGCCCCAAAACTATTTATCAGCAAGAGATGACAAAAACAACTACAAAGAATATATACAGCCCTCCACACTGAACAGATGTTTTACCACTTACATGCTGCAGTCCTGAAATTTTTAGAATTACTCAGATGCTGCAGAAGCTGTGAGGCCTCACTGTTTATTGCTCCTAGTGGATATAAAATCAAATAATGATTTGTTTGTCATTTAATTTTATGGAAAGTTTTACACTGTCTAGCTCAGAACAACTGTGTTGATCTTTCAAATGAGACATAAAACTTGAGGTTTAAACCACTTCTCTTCATTAATATCCCTTGAGGATGTGAGGGTAGGGTTTTTTCTTGTTTGTTTGTTTGGGGGGTTTTTTGAGTTTTTTTGGAGGTGGGGGAGAAGGCTGGTGTTTTGTTTTTTGTTTGTTTGGATTTTTTTTTTTAGATTAGGAGTATTAACATCCTGACTAAATTACTGCTCTAGTAATTACATTCATCTTATTTATATATCCTCCTGCAGCTTCAGTAGAATATGGTTTGTTCCTCTCCTGATGTGTTGTGCAATGTTGGTTTTTGCTGTTAAATGGTTTGCTTAAGTGTGCCCAAAAGCTGCCACTGGCAACATGTAGCCTAAATGGGCCTTTTAGACACTCTCTGTTCCTTCTCTCCCTGACTCTTTGGGCTGGAGTGGGACCAGAGCCAGTCAAGGGGTGGGTGTGGAGGGCACTGGCCTCCTCCTCAAGTGTAAGCAGCACCTTCCTTGGGTAAAGCCTTAGGAATGAGCATTACTTTGACATTTGTGAAGCAAGAACAAATTTAATTTCTCATACCATATGCTCTCCATATTCTTTCAGAAAGAACCACAGGAGTGAAGGAAAACTAGGGGTAAAAGCTGACGGAAGCACATAGGAAAATCCTCAGCTCACTATATTTCCTCTGCTGCATGCTGGCTGTTTTTGAGTTTCCCTCTTTCCTAGAAAGGGTATGAGCAGGGTCTTTCAAAACAGTCTAAAGGACTGAAGTGCAACATTTACATTCAATTTCTGTGATATTAAAGTACCTAGACCCACAGGTCCCTTGGAAATCCTAGCTATTGAATATAATAGCAGGGAGCAGAGCCAGAGGCTCCATGTGATCCTCTGGGAATTAAACTGTTGCCAAACCTTTTTATGTGTAAAACACTCAGATGCTGCAATGACAGGAGCAATACAAAACCTTAAGTAGACAGATAATAAACCATGATTAAATATAAACTACTGTCCTTTCTTTCCCAAAATAAATGGTGCTGACTTTACCAGTTTTGAAGGATGCTCTTTGGCTCTGCTCTTGGGGCAATGAAAACTGATGATAAGACAAGCAATACAGCACGCAAAAATAAGGTGACATTGGGCATTTTAGGGAGACTCTGCTGTAAGAGATACCTTGGCACACATAGAGAAGTCAGCCCTGCCTAGTCAGTCGATGGTAGCTCTTATGAAGTTAAGGTACAGGCAAGGAGAGATTGTTTTGGGGTTGTGACGAAGCCCATATGACTAAGAATGTGGCCAAGCCACTTCTACACATTATTTGGGGTGAAACGACCACCAGAAACAACCTATCACTGCTATAACGCAGGCCATTAAAGTGTCATGAGTTAGAACAAGCTCTCAATATGTGCAGACAGTGCTCGTGGTGGACTGGAGGGATGTAGTAGCTGAAACAGTGATGTATTGTGTGCATGGTACAGCTCTGCTTTCTAAGTTGCTCTGTTTAGATACATTTTAATGATACAAACTTGATTAACAAACAAGCGTTGATTTCTCTAGTGAGAGTTTCAGTTTCCTCAAATGCAATTTGCAGGGCTGACTAGTTCACTGTGAACCTATAAATGTATGCTTATAGAGCTGATGAAAGAGGGAAAAAGCAGTGTAGTCATATTTACAGTTAGCTTTATCTTCAGAATTTCACATTTTGCAATAGTATAAGCAGTATTATTGGGCAATAAAAGTAATTTTTTCTTATGGCAAATGGCAGGAGAATAGTTAGCTATACAGTATTATTTCATTTAACTTGGCTGACTTTTGATAAAATCATTAACCTCTATGTTAGAAGGGTAAGACTGTAAGATAATATTCCTGGCAAATTAAATGTTATTGATATTGGAGTGCAAATAAAAAAGTTTAAGCACAGACATCATTCATCTTCCCTGCAAGTAAAAGCAAAATAGAACATGTTTTGTGTTATTATAGTTTGGATAAGTTATGAGCAACTGTCTGCGAGTGATCCAGAGTTCTTTGAACTTTGTCCTAGGAATGAGGGTCATAAACTCCCAGACAGTGTGTGGGACTCTAGACCAATAACCACTGAATAGAAACAGGATTGAGAGAAAGTCTTTGTTGTAGAATGACGTGAACAAATATTACCAACGCTTTGTCCAAGGAGTCCCAGTGTGCCGGTTAGCAAAAGCAGGAATGTGGAGGAGAGTTGGTTGGGTGAGGACACCGTGCCATTGGGACTCTGCTGGGATTCTTGGTAATTCAACGGAGGCCCTGGGAAGTTAGAAGGGCCCCTGAGAACTGTGACAGTGATTTAAAAATCTGAGAGCAAAGAATTTCAGCAGCTAATTTAGTTTCATTTATAAAAATCAAGGTTCCTGGCAAGCTGAACAGAATCTCTAAACGATATGCAGGGCAGATAATTAGCTCTTTAATTTGAGAAGCAATGTTAGAACTAAAACAAAGTTCTGGAAGACAAGGCTAATGCCACTGTTGGATATTTTCTATAAAATACTATATATTTAAATTAAATATATTAAGACTGTTATATAGCATATGTTAAACAGAGCAGCCTGGCAGAGGTAGACTTTTTGGCTCAATTAAGCAATTAGCAATCTCAGAAATCAACAGCAATATCCCAGAACAAAGTGGTAGGGCCCCACATGCATTCCCTTCCACTCCTGGGAGCTCCTAACTATTCAGAGTTTCAGAGCTGGTGTTAAAATTTGGCTCTCAATACTTTGACACTGTCAGTGGAGAGAGAGTCCTTGTTCTTATGCATGATCAGTTCAGAAAGTAAATCCTGCTGTTCCTGGCACTTTGGTTAATAGCCTTAGTCTCTGAAGCAGAAAATATGTGAGCACGGACAGATTTACCTGTACTCACACAGGAGACACTTTCAAATTTGTTAAGATGCAGATAGGAGATGAGTAGGGTGCTCAAAAGCTGGAAGCAGATTTCTACCTAACCACATCACTCAAAGTGCAGTTTTGAACTTGGCCCTTGAGATAGTGAGAGTAAGCAGTCAGATAAACCTCTTCTGCTCAGCCTACTGGCTGAATTGATTTTCCCCAGAAAACATTCATGCAGCAAACACTGTTGGAGATATCAGTGTATGTGCTTGGCTGGGCTTTTTTTTTTTTTTTTTTTTTTGGACATATTGGCTGTTTAAGAAAAGTTTGCATTTATTAACCTGTCACAGAAAATTTTTGGTGGTTTCGGAGTATCTTTAGGGCTTTGCGCAAAGATCCTGGCATGGCAACCACCCACCCAACCCCAAAAAATCACAACTAGAGCAGTAGTGATTTCTCAGAAGGTTGGTTAAGCAAGGTGGGAGTAGTAGCAGTTCAGATTTTGGAAGGCATTCTCTACTGAATAGCTAAAAGCACATAGACGTCTTCTGCACTGAGATGGTTTCTGTGTGTTAAAAGAAAAGAAATAATTCCACTTGCAAGAGTTGGGACCACATCTACTCTCTGCAGTAAATTACCAGCATTTTCTCAATATTACACTGAATCTATACGACCTTCATAAATCATTCAAAATTATATTCAATAATACCCTTATAATGAATAAATCTATGGCAACTGAGAAATGAAGTCAGCTACTTTCTGTACACACTAAATACCTGAGATTTATCTGAGTGTTTTGTTTGGTGTCTGTAAAACTCACTGGCTGTGAATTCTATAGTATTGCCTGAAGCATATGTTTTCTATCAATACAGTGGGATCAGATAATCATTGAGAGTTAGCTAGAAAAATTCAAACATATCAGCTGCTGTATTTTAAGGACCATATATATAATGTCCCAATGAAAGGAAGTACCTGGAGCCAAGTCCAAGAAGGACTTTGTTTCCAAATATGGAATTTAGGAAGAATTTATGTATCTAAACAGAAAAGTGTTATCTTGATTATCTTTTTTAAGCTTTTAAAGCTGTTTAACCCAAGGGGTGTTAAAACTCCCTCAGAAGCTCATTATTTCAGTTTTCAATGTTTCTGATGTTGAATAATGCACTAAGAATTGCTGCAGTAACAGAACTCATCCACAAGTTTCTCATTCCTGCATCTAACCAGAGTCCATAAACAGAGTTCCCTTGCCTAAATCTTTAGAGGGGCCTTAAGACAGTAGGAAACGCTGACCAGAGTAGAAGTTGTGATTATCCTGTTTAAATATGACCACTGATATCCTCTTTATTTTTCTGCTCTCTTAATGGCCACAGTAGTCTTGCAGAAAGTTGTCAATTCAGGCTCTGCTCTCCTCTGAGTCTCTCTAAGAGGCTGAAGGCCAGGAAGAGTCAAGGGTTTGTTGGTGACTCAAGACAGTCCCAGATCATCAAACTTTAGTCTTTTGGGGAGAAGATATGCTCCACTAATCCTACTGTAATGGAACACGAAACAGAGAAGAATTCAGGCTTGACTGGGAGATATAAAGAGCAAGAAGAGTTTTTCTGCTGGGTATGGACATTCACCTGATGACTCTCCTCCAGAGGCATCAGAGTCCTCATGGAACTCTAGAGACATGTAGATCAAGCCCTTAAAGGTTAAGTATGATGGCACCTAAATGTTAAATACTTTGCTCTTTAATTCTCCCTATCTCACAAGCATCAGGTTCAGGTGTATGTTCAAGGCATTCAGTGAGGGGTTCCTGATGTAGCACTGCAACTCAGGTAAGTGTTGTGCAAGGGAACTGCAGATGATGGTGCAATGTTCAAGTTTGGCCAACTGGTCTGTTCAGATATGAAATGGGAGACTTCCACTATTAGGTTTCTAGCTTAACTGTGGACTCTCCCAAGAATTACTCCAAAATATATTAATTTCACATAGGTATTCGTTCCAATTTTTAATAGTAAAGCCAACAATTAGTAATCATTTACACTGCTCTTTACATTTTCAAAGTGCTGAACAAATATTAATTCAGTTTCCTCACAAAACCTTAGGCTCCTTGTGATACTAATAGGCTGGCTGAGTCATACCTTCATATTCATAAGCCATAGTTTTTTTCCCAGTATGCTTCAGAATTTATGCAAATTGATTTTACAGCCATTTGTTTAAAAGAACTACAGCATTTCTGAAGCACAGGTTAACATTATTGTATTTGCCATCTTAAATTAAATTTGCAACATAAAATGGACAAGATATTTTTTATTTTTACATAAGGTTGGAACATCTTTGAGAAATAGTTTTTACATTTAATTTCATTAAGTGCTGAAAATGTATCTTTCTCAGATGAAAATGTATCTTTCTCAGCATATTTTTGAACAGACATGGAAAAACTTCAATTCAATTTAAAAACTTTTTGGAACCTTATGTAGTAGACCAAGCCTCTGTTAAAAATTCCCCCAAACCAAAACACACAACCTAGAAAAACCAGAAACCTTGCCGGTGTCTTGTTGCAACCTTTCATTTCAATTGATAATTAGAAGAGCAAAAATATGAACTTTGAAGATGGTAAATTTCCTTGAACAAATGACTTGGCAATACATTTATTTTTATCTTGAAATGTGTGAAAACACTAGCTATGGTTTATAAATATGAAGGTATGACTCAGACAATCTACTAGTGTCACAAGGAGCTTACGGTTTTATGAAGAAATGGGACTGATTTATTTAATGCTTTTCCAGTTCAAGGCCAACTTCAGTTCTCATATGTGCAGTGTATACAAACAGTTCCATGACCTGAAATCCCCAATAACTATGCCATTGTAAGGAAGTAGGTGGTGAGATTTTCAAGCTCTATTGTAATCTATCCATTATGCTCTTGATACTAGAATCTAGCAGTTTGGGAAAGCTACTTTTAAAATAAAACATGTCAATTGTTTTATTGCTTTTAATGTAACGCAACTGCTGGTTTTCAGAACGAGTAATGCATAGCACCTAATCTGACAGGACTGACTGACTGCTCTATACCACATCACAAATGCTTTTATTCAAGAGAAATTCAAAAGGATATAAAATTGGCAGAAGAAAATGTGCACCTCCCTTGCACCCTCTTGCACATGAAACTTGAATGTGTTCCCCCCCCACCCCAAAACCAGTTAAATGTTCATTGCCATGAGTGGGGGGAAAGTCTGTGAATTCAGTTCTGTACCCAAAGCTAATTTTGTATTGTATCCAATGTTTTTTTTTAAATGGATTTCATAAACAGTGTCTAGCACCCAAGATTATTTCTCATCCCTCTAGTGCAGTATCTTAATCAGAGGTATGAGATAATCAAGTTCCTTTTTATTTATATTTAATCTGATCTTATTTGTCTTGCATTTGTTGTTGCCAGGGGGTCCTGCTTCATCAGGACAGATGGACAGAGATCCCATTGGCGCTGTGTTTCATTTGGCTAAAACTGTCCCCTGGGTGTGGGAGTACTTCCAAGAAGACTAGGTGAATATGCTAAATCTGCCTTATGATCCATCTGTCTTGGTGCTTTCCCCAGCATCTGTCTGGGTAATGACTCCTTCCTCTATTTAGGTTCGATTTGCTGGAAGTTTGATGAAACAACCCCTCCCAACCACTGCTTTTCCCCCTTCCAACCACTGCTTCTTCCCATAATAACAGAATTCCAGAAGGAACGGGATGAATCACAACCTTGTGATTCTTAACCTTTAGGTGTGTGGAAGCTTAATGGGATTCACAGCCCTCAAACGACAGCCCTAGGCTCCAAGAATGATGGATTAGTTAAGCATGCATCTAAAAGTTAATCTGCTCAGAGTCAGATTGCCAAAAGGTCACACATTGTACTGGAGGAAAAAAATGTACCCTCGATGTAGGCCTCTTAGCCTGAGTTGCGTTGTGTTACTTCCCACTTCTCACCACTTAACCTGATTCTGCAGTTAGGTGCATAATGCCTTTTTTTTTCACCACTTTTTTTACCACTGAGTCAGCCAAAGCTATGCAAAACAGGAAAAGTAGTCCTATGACCCTTTTCACTCAGTAAGTTTCCCAGTTAAATTACTCACAGAAGGTGAAGGAAACCTGCCTTCTTCCCAAGGAAAGTGAAACCACAACTCCCATCTACCACTGGGGAATGTCTAAACCAGAAAACTTAAGAAAATCTGTGCACGGAGGCATTCTTGGTCCTTTGCCTTTGAACTGTCCCAGATTGCACAGGTTTAATTAAAAATCCATTGAGACACATGATAAAAGAAATCACAGACTTATATTCAAGTCAACAGCTTTCTGCCTAGGACATTCACCTTAAAGGAAGGAATCTCTGTTCCCAAATGTATGCAATGTAAATTAGGGAAACTGTCCTTTGAAGTAGAGCCTAGCAGTCTAGTTTTCTTTATCCTGGCTGAATGCCTTTGCTACTAGCCCAGAACCTGTTCTCTCCCCATGCCTGACCAAGTTAATGCTACTTTTTTATTCTCATCCTAATGTAAAACCTTCAGAAAGAAGTTTGGGGAGTCAGAGTGATTTATCAAAAGCAGTTTGTTGGCTTAGGAGCCTCAATTCTACTGGGTTTGCTAATTAGAAAAAGTTTCTAGACTGAGTTGAATTGAGGGAGTGTTACGATTCCCAGGAATATATTTGACAATTGCTAGGATTTCCAAAGGATGGGCCCTTGATGAAATGTTTATGGTTAAGCCTCCAGAACATTGCGTGAAGAAGAGATGATTCACAAGGCATGACACAGCTGGCAGGTGTAGGGGCTCTGTGTGAGCTTGTGGGATACAATGGCAACCCAAGTCCATCAAGTTGAGGTGAAGAGCAGAGGAACGCTGTGACTCACAGGAATCAGATGAACAGCCCTGCCACAAACTCTGTTACTGCAAAAGTGTGTTTGTGGAGTTACTGCATCCCCCTCCTCTGCCCCAAAGCTTCACAAAGGCACCTTGGATGTGCTGCTGTCAATGACAGAGGTGTCACGCATTGTGATCAGTGAAGCGTCCACAGAACATACAGATGTAAAAGACCATGAAACTTACTAAGAAGAAACAACAATACAGAATGATATAGAAATATTAATCACACATAGATAAATTAATCACACAAAATTTATGCAACCTTCGGCAACAGGTGGATGGCTGATAGTGTAACTGTCATGCTTATTACATTTCTCAGGATTATCTTGCTGTTACCTGTCAGTCTGCTACATCTGTCTAATACCTGAATTGAAAGCTCTTTGAGCCAACATTTGTCTCCTCATTTCAGGTAACACAATGAGCCACCTTAGGCCTCAAGGTGCTGCCACAGCGCACATAACTGGTACTGATTCAATCAAACCAGTTGTTCCGAAATAAGGATCATAATCCCTGCAGGGTGGTTAACCTGATAGTTACATATTCATCTACTGTTGATACTTGTATCTGGGGCTGATTGAAAACATTTGATCTACAAGAAAGTTGGAATCAGAAAAAAGTTGATAATTGCTGCATTGCAAAAGATGCAATTGCCGCATCCACTCTGAAGATATATTCTATGACCATTTTCTTTTCAATATTCATTATTGCACGTCTTTCTTTCCTCTTCACTATGTTTTTTTTTAACAATAGAATGCCAGAGTAGCCCAAAATCTCTTGTCTTTCATTGATTACCAAACAATGCTTATATTAGAAGACATCTGCTTGGGCCCCATTTTATCAGGAAAATATTTCCAGCTCCCTTTTCATACACCCATCTTCAATATTCTTTGAAGCACGAAAAATCTTCCCTAGTGATTTTGTCTTTTTAAAACATTTCTGCTATAGAAGCTTTCTGTTAATGCCAATAAAAACAACTTAGATTTGAGGGACCAACTGCAGTGTCTAGCAAACTGACTCTGAGAGGAATGCACATGTGAAAAATGTCTTGAATGAATTTATTATGCTAACATATCTCAAAAGTGCCAGTGCTGCAAAGAAAACTCTCTACATGTTCTTCTCTCATTTTTAGGATCAAAAAGGATAAAATTTTATTCTAATAAAGTGTGGTGTGTTTGCAGCTGCAAGTGGGGTAGGATCAAGATACATTAAGTAAAATAGACATTAAAAGTGCAATGTAACAGATGGGTACAAAAGTGAATTTTTATCATGACAATCCAATAGTGTTTTGCAGCTAGGCAGAGAAAAACAGTGACCTGGAACAAATCAAGAAAAATGATGCTTGACTTATGCTTCCTTCTGCAAAGTGTGACCCATATACATAGTTTTTAATTAGAAATGTATTTTCTTTATGGGACGATGAGCTAATTTCTGTTCATTTTTGTAATTCATTAAATACCCAGGTTAAATTACAAATATATGGAGAAAAAATGGGCTGGCCTTTGGATCAGCTACAAAAAAAAGCCCTGTGAAATAGAGAAATCTATCAGCATGTAGCTTTGTGCTGACTAGTTGCATAAGCTGCCGTTATCCTCAGACAACCTTGACTAAATCTTGCCATCAATATTTAAAATAATTCTAGCACAAGCCATGTTTTTAAAATCCTAAGCAAGTCATCTAGAAGACTGATTTTTTTGTCCCATAAATGACCTCTGGAAGAAAAAACACATGCACAGCACTTTCTTCCACAAGTGGAAAGATGTTCACCACGTATAGGACTGGCAAGCAGTGCATAGGAAAATGCATTTACTTAAAAGCACTTTAAGGGAACTTCTGAATGAATGCAGCAGTGCTGTCTGGATGGATGATTCCATGGGGTCAGGACCTCCAATTTTAAAAAGACCCTGCCATGGCTAATTACTGTGTCAAGCAATGTACACATAAATTACTCTGCATATGTGCTTCTATTAGCTGTTCTGCTCAAGTGCAATGTCACAGGCAGTAAGACCAAGCTCTGCAGGATGCCTTTGGTGGGATGTAACACTGTTGTGTACAAAGTAAACCTCAAAGCTGCCTTCACAGTGTCCCACAAGCCCTTACGTAGCGTTGCTGAGATCAGAAGATTGAACACTACATCAAATGTGCAATACCACCGGCCCCGCTGTTGTGCACGCTGTGATTGTGCTCTTGCACACAGCCACACTGTGGGTGAACACATGGTCACTGTGCTCAGAACAGTTCATGACTGAGAAGAAAAGTACCATGTGTGTCCAGAGCTTTTTTGAAAACCCTCAACAGCAACTGCAATAATTTATTAACTTATACCTGTGAAGTCAGAAAGAATTCACAGAATCACAGAATTGTTAGGGGTGAAAGGGACCTCTGGAGATGACCTAATCCAACCCCCTTGCCAAGGCAGGGTCACCTAGAGCAGGTCACACAGGATTCAGCAATTGTGTTTTCATCAATAGTTAACATGCAAGTTTCCACATTTCAGTGTCAGTCTGCTGCAGAAATGCTGACGTAAACTGATATATATATATATATATGACCGTTTTTCTCACTCAGATTGTCTGAAAATTTTTGACAATTAAATATTGGGTTGTAATTGTTCTTGTTTTGGGCTGAAGGCGCTCCTGTTTTTTTGCCAAGGATGGATACCTCAAAAAACATTTAAAGTTCCAGCAATTTCTGTCTCTAAAACTTTGAAATATAAACTAGGAATGACTTAAAGGCAGATGGCTGGAGCAGGTAAGCCTTATATAGACTGAAATATTCAAATATCAATCTGGACTTCTGTTAAAGCAACACCCAGCCACTCAATTAGCTGGTTAAAAGGAGGCAGATGAGAAGTTTACTTCTTGAGTGAAGTTGGCTGCAGAAATATCCTTTAATCATGTGAGCCTGAGATGTGTAGGGTTTGGTTGACCTTGACCCTTATGCACTGCTGTGTCTTTAAAAAAAAGGTTTCTCTAATTATTAGCAAAGTGAATACATTACCATTTAATCATAATGGCAACTTTGATTTCATAGTAGTGTTTACTGTTCTAGACTCACTAGTGTGTCAGATATCCAAGCTCTGGTGAGCAAACCCTCTAAGCCTGACTGGAAAAAGCTTTTGAACTCACTGCTTCTTGCTCAAGAGGATGAAAAACAAACCTCAAAGCTGCCAATATTTATGTTTTGGGGAAACCAATTGAAAAAGAGAAAGAGATTTTCTGAGCTCAGAACAAAAATAGCATTTAAAAAAGCTTATTCTGTTTTCTCCCTTTGAAAATTCCCTTTTCATTTTAATTAAGCTCTCACAGGATTCATGGTGTTGGAGAGTTTTCAAAGAAAAAGAAAACTTGCTTGCCAGGTTTTTTTTGTCTTTTTTTCCCCCTCTGCTCATTCACACAGCTCTACTTGTTGCAAATATTTATTTGCTCTGAGAAAAGCAGCTGAAGCAGAGGAATTGCTGGGAGTGTTCAGTAAACTTAAATACAATAATATTAGTAAAATCTTCTACATATTATATAGAGAAAAGTATGTAAGATTTTTCTGTAGTAGATAAACTGATTCAAACTGGAAAAAATTTTATTCTAATTTAAACTTTGTGCTACCTTGCAGTTGTATACCAGGGTCACAGAAGCTTGAATTTTCTTACTAGGAGTAGAAAAATATAGCTGTTGCAACAACACATTGATTTGCAGTAAATTCTATGTAGTTTTGGCCTCAATTCCACGAACATCAAGCTGGTCATTTCAGATACGGGTTTCCTGAGGGGCTAACGAAGACTTTATCTCTTTCCCAATAGGTCTGGCAGCTACTGTCTTCCCAGCACAGGATCATGACTTTTCTCTACACTTGGGAATTGGATACTGAATGCATACAGAGACTCAAACACGGCTGCTCAGCAGCTGCAGGGCAGGGACTTCTCCTTGACTCCATCCAAGAGTACTGTGTTTGATGAGCCCTGAGCAGGGCTGACATCTCCCCCTCTGTCCATAGGTTACAGTATGAGCAGATCCCACAGCCTCACTGGGCATAAAATCACAGACATGAGAGCTCTGAGACCTCTAGAAGAGTTACTTTCATACCAGTGTGCAGGTCAGAAATTAAATACAAGAACAGAACAGAATGGTTTCTGTTGGAAAAGGCTGTTAAGATCATTGAGTCCAACTGTTATACTAACACTGACAAGTCCAACACTAAACCATGTCCCTAAGTACCACCTCTACAAGGCCTTCAAATACAACCAGGGATGGTGACTCCACCACTTTCCTGGGAAGCCTGTTCCAGGGCTTGACAAACTTTTTGATGAAGAAATTTATCCTAATATCTGATCCAAATTACCCCTAGCACTTGAGGCCATTTCCTCTCACCCTGTCACTTGTGTAGGAGACGAGACTGACGCCCACCTCTCTAGTCTGCTTTCAGACAGTTGTAGAGAGTGGCAAGATCTCTTCCCAGCCTCCTTTCCTCCAGGCTAAACACCCCCAGCTCCCTCAGCTGCTCCTCACAGGACTTGTTCTCCAGCCCCATCACCAGCTCCACTGCCCTTCTCTGGACACGCTCCAGCCCCTCAATGTCCTTCCTGCAGTGAGGGGCCCAGAAGTGGACACAGGATTTGAGGTGTGGCCTCACCCGTGCCCAGTACAGAGGGAGAGTCACTGCCCTGGTCCTGCTGACCACACTGTTCCTGATACAGGCCAGGATGCCATTGGCCTTCTTGGCCACCTGGGCACACATTGGCTTGTTTTGAGCTTTCGACCAAGATCCCCCAGGTCCTTTTTCCTGGGCAGCTTTCCAGCCACTCTGTCCCAGCCTTTAGTGCTGCCTGGGGTTGTTGTGACCCAAGTGCAGGACCTAGAACTTGGCCTTGATGAACCTCATACCATTGGCCTTGGCCAATGGATCCAGCCTGTCCAGATTCCTCTGCAGATCTTTCGTGATCTCCAGTAGATCAACACTCCCACCAAACTTGCAAACTGACTGAGGGGACTCTTGTCCCCCTAGTTAAGGTCAACAATGAAGATGTTAAAATGGACTGGGATCAGTACTGAGTCCTGGGAACACCACTGGTGACCAGCCGGTGACCAGCCCAGCTGGATGTAGTTCCATTCACCACCACTCTGTGGGCCTGGATATCCAGAAAGTTTTTTACTCAACGAAGAGTGCACCTGTCCAAGCCATGGGCTGCCAGTTTCTCCAGGAGAATGTTGTGGGAGACAGTATCAAAGGCTTTACTGAAGTCTGGGTAGACACATCCACAGCCTTTCCCTGATCCACTAGGTGGGCCACCTGGTCATAGGAGGAGAACAGGTTGGTCAAGCAGGACCTGCTTTTCATAATCCCATGGTAGCTGGGTCTGATCCCCTGGTAGTTCTGTACCTGCTGCATGATGACCCTCAAGATGATCTGCTCTGTGACCTTCCCTGGCATTTAGGTCAGGCCTGACAGGTCTGTAGTTTCCCGGATGCCATTTCTGACCCTTTTGCTAGAGGTGTGTCACATTGGCTAACCTCCAGTCAGCTTGGAACCCCTCTGGTTAGCCAGGACTGCTGACTAATGATGGACATGTGGCTTGATGAGCACTTCTGCTGGGAATCCAGATCCCATCTGGCCCCATAGACCTGTGTGAGTGTTAATGGTATAGCAGGTCACTGACCATTTCCCCTTGGATTATGGGGCCTTCATTGTGCTCCCCATTCCTGTCTTCTAGATCAGGAGGCTGTGCACCCTGAGAACAACTGGTCTAACTATTAAAGACTGAGACAAAGAAGGCATGAAGTACCTCAGCCTTTTCATAAGGCTATGTTTCCTCCTGCATCCAATAAAGGATAGAGATTTTCCATCAAAATTCAGTCCATCAGGATGCTTCAGGTTAAGTATTACTTAGATGTAAAAATCTTTATTATACAGCTTGAAAATTGATTCGTGTATTGGCTGCTAAAGGTATAAACGTCTGTCTTATGTCCTGTAACATTCTGCTGAATTTAACAGGAGTCATATTTGTATATGTAGGAGTAGAATTTGGTCTAATTAGATATTAGAAATGTGGTTGAACTTGACACTTACACAAGGCTCCAGTCATTCCCAGATCTCAAAACATTTTACAAGGCAATAAAACAGTACCATCACCCTCTGCTGAAGAGAGAAAATAACAGAGGAAAAAGTAAGATGATTTGCCCCAAAATGACCTGGACCTTCTGACTTCAGTGCCCTGGTTAATGGGACCAGAGTATCTTCATTCCTGAAACAGGGAAAACAAGTATGACATGACTCCATTTATGAAAAACTAGGACAAAAAAATGGCTGCTGGGTTCAGAAAATAGGTTTTCAAAATTATCTACTTCTGTTTATGTCTTGGCAAAAGAATATCTATGAAAGGTTTTTTATGACTAATATTTAATGTTTCCAAACAATATATTATTTTTGCATGGTATTTTTTTTTCTCATTCTTTCTGAAGGTCACCCATGAAGATAAAGCAGTTTGATGCAACAGGCAAATTCCTAATGCTTTATCTATTTGAATTTGCAGGACTGCTGTAAGTCCTTTTCTGACAAAATATAGGTGTTACAACAATGGAAAGACCTGGCCTTAAGGATGGCAATCAAGTCTGTGCTCAGGGTTCTTCTCTCCAAAAATACATGCACACATGTACATACATCCAAGGGTGTTGTCAAAGGCTTTTGTCAATTTGAATTGTTATTAATGTTTGCAATCTAAAAGTAAATCTTTCTTGGCCAAGATTGAAAGATCTTCAGGCACTACTGAGTAATTCACTGTGTGCTGCAGCATATAAGTAATGACTGAAGAGTGTGAAACTCCAAACAGGCCTTTGCATTAAGATGAATAGAACAGCAGAACTCGCTGAAGGGTTTCTGTATGGGTGAACACAACAATATGTCTGAAATATATCAAAAGCAACTCTTGTATATTTCACACTTAAAAGTGAGGGCACAGTGTATTGTCTGCCGTACCACACAAGTACGAGTTTTAAGAAAAATGATGCAAGATAAAATGCTTCTGAATATTAAAACTAGGCTCAGAAAATGAAGCTTTATTTTTGGCAACTGACTGTTATGCCAGCAGCAAACAAATTGGGGAGAGAGGGCTGAAATTAGTTCCTGTCTCTGCTAATAACTTGTCTATAATGAGGTCCCAGATTTTTCCGTTTTGTTTGTTATTTAGCAGTTCATCTGAACAAGTATCAGTGCTCACAGAGCATTCATAAATGATTACAGCCCTTTGCCTGAGCATTTGCTGTTTGGATTTGCTCGCTGAGCGTGCTGGCTGGTCACCTAAGGACACATCTATGTTACACAATGCCATGTCAGGGGAGAGATAGCCAAGATAGCCCAGGAAGAAGGACAGTATGTCTGCCTGGCATGGTGCCACTCTGCGTACTCATTCAGCTCCCAGGGGTTGTATAAATGAGTTAGCGCTATTCAGTTGGCACAGCTCTGTTCTCACCTGGCTGTCCTGATCCCAGGACTGGAACTGGTTTGTACAGAGGTAGGTCAGTCTAGATAGACTTTATCTTCCTCATTTGGCTGACCTCAGCTTTCCTTCTGCACTTTATTTCCAATAAACCTGTTATTTTCTCATTAATTTCTTTTTAGTTTCATAATTAAACAACAATCAGGTTTAAAGTCACTTTCTGTGCACATTTCCATAAGAAAATCTTTTCTCAGATGACTAGATGGAAAAAATGAACAAAAAGAGTGGAAAAATATTTATGTAAAATGCAATTAAGAATTCACAAACATTCTTGTAAATATATTTTCCCTATGTTCACTCAACTCATGCTTGGCAAAGCTTGCTTTTGTCTTTTATTATTAAATGTACTACCAGTAAACAACAAAAGATAATTTTTCTAGTTAAAAAGTATTGAACAGCCAGTACATTGCACATATCTGAATTTCTTGCATTTTCCTTTCCAGGTTACAAAAGTTTGGTAATCTAATCACTCTAAACTACCCAGAATTATTTTTTCTACAACATTAGTGAATCTGAACAAGAAAAGAAGAGTAAATTTTTTGAATGATCCATAAATCATTCTGCTACGAAATTGTTCTGACTTCTGACTGCTCCTGGTTTAAAATATTTCCATGGGTTTCCAATGGTTTTCATGGTTTATCAGATGGCAGGAGACCATATGATAACTGTGAAAGAATAAGTCAAGGCAAACTTCTTGTAAACTTTCCATAATGACAGTTTGCTCAGTGGTGCTGTCTAAGTGTGAATCTTGGTGGACTTGAAGCATTTGGCACAGAGGGTGGCCTTTTTCATTTCTGGAAGGAAAGCCAGGTGGGATGGGAAGAGTTCAGACCCTGTACAGTAATTACTGACAAGTTGGGTGTGTAAAGATGTCATCTCAAAACCTCTGGGAGCTTTCTTTGCACCCTTCATCTCTGCTTCTTCTTTAAGGGTCTTTTGCAAATGAACCAGAACCCAAGATGACCATGACCATGTGCCAGCAAAATACCCACTGAAAATTATGTAGAAAAGAAATCTCAAAATACATGATTTCTTGTCATATTCTGTGATTTTAGCATAGAAAATGAAGCATAGGGTAAAAATGTAAGAATATAAGATACAGACATTGCAAGAAGGGAAAGATTGCATAAACTTCAGATGGAAGTAGAAAAACTTTTCATAGAAGAAACTTAGGAAGAAAATTCCTTCACAGTCTCCCAAGAAAATCTGACAGAGAAGCATACTTAATGGCGCACATCATGACAGCCTTTTGCTGCAGGCTAGAAAAAAGTGAGTCAAATAAATTAGAGAAATTTGTATCCTAGAAGGGAAGGATATTTGTATCATCCCTGCTATGTGATGCTGGAAAGGTTCATTGAAGGGCTGTTATGGACAGACTAACAAGCAGAGAAAAGGGGCAGTTTAGGGATGGAAGTCTAACATGAACATGCAAAAATCAAGAAATCTAAATAGCAAAGATGGAGCGCCCCATCCCTGCTCCACTCCAGGAACAGTAGTGTGCTTGTGATTAAACTGGAAGTTTCATGAAAATTTTTCCATGAAAGGAGTGTTCCTATTACTCCTGAGTTAGCCTGGCTGATGCATGGACCCGATAGTAACAAGTAACAGCATACAAGTCGCTGTAATTTCTTAGCTGGTATGGGCCTGTTTGCATGTAGCTGCACTGGAAAATCCTGAGCCTGAACAGATGAACCCTGTCAAAGGGCAGGGGTAGTGTTTAGCCAGCCTAGAGCATGAGCAGGATCCATCCATTGCATGTGGACAGAGGGCCACTCCCTACGCCCTCAGGTTTGATGTATCCTAAGACAAACTGACTGAATGTGTGCAGAAAGAAAAACCTGGAAATGTGTGTGTATCCAGAGAAAATGAATTTTTAAAAAAAGGAAATGAATTCTCCTACTTCCCTCACCTCTAATAATTAATACTTTTACACCAAAATGAATGCAATACATATGGATTAAAAATATGGCATAGACTAATGGGCTAATACAAACCTCTCTGTCTAATGAGTAGGTACCAAATCAACTGAAAAGTAAAGGGTGCCAGATTCACCCCGGGTTAGCTCCATTTCTTGCAGTTATGTTGAATTACATTGGCAGTGAATTTAGCCCTATTACAAATACTTCAGCTGCACCATAGTCAGCGTTTTCTCATCACACTCACTTTCTTTCCTGCAGTAAGCCCTAAAACAAACAATAAAAAATAGTGGTGGACAAAGAAACCACCTTTTCTAATACAGAGCTCGGCAGGAACAAATAGCAAGGCATCAGTTAGCAGTTCTCTTGGCTTCCATCTGCCAATTTCCTCTCTTGTAACATCAGCCTTTTCTTTGTTCACTCTGAGATTTGTGATGTCTGAGCAAGTGTTTCAGGGTCCAGACTCCAATCCAACCAGACTTTCTCTGACTAGCATGGGAATTGGTATGTTTGTTTACTTTCCTAAAAACAAGTCCACAGAGTGTTGCAGCAGCTTATTTTATGCCACCAGGCAAGAAGTATCTGTACCATAACTTGGTTACACATTATTCTCAGAAAAAAAGAAAAAAGAAATAAAAGAACAACAGATAAACCAACCTTCCCAAAAGGACTGTCACTTCTGTTGCTTGCTGAGACTCCTGCAGTCTTGCTAGCAAAAATTGAATGACAGCTCATCTCTGCGTGTAGATTAACCTTCATTTTGATGGGCTTCAGTTCTTGCTAAATACATCAGCTTACCTGAGATACTGACTGGAATATTGTCAAGCATAAATACCATTTCATCTGTGGGAAGCCACCCAGCACGCAAGGGTGAATAAAATGTTGTTGTTTTGCAGCTGGTGAGCAAGTATTTCAGGACAATAATAAGACCATTATTAAATGTCAGTATGACTGCACTATATAATTCTAGATCACAAATAAAAACACCCACCACAGAGCAGATTCAGCACTTTGCCCATCGGAAAGCACACAACAGCTGAAAATGGTCTATTTTTACATCCCTATCAATAGAAATCTGAGTAGCTGCTAACAATGTTCCATCCGTGAGTTTACAGCTGCTGTTATTAAGACAAGATTTCACCTATCACTATTATTTGTATCTCTAAAAGTTCTGTCAGTGTACTATCTTGAATATTAGACCTTTTCAGTTTACTCACATGATGTACATTTATCCCCACCCAGTTTTTCCCAGGCAGGAAACACATCTAATTCATTTATTATGGAGAATTTGGCAGCAACCCCTGTATTTATGTTGCTCAGCAGTACTGATTATAATGGGATTGTTGTGGCCTTTTCATTCCTCCACTATTTGTATCCAGCCTTCTGCTGAGATGAATACATCCATGCTGCAGCAGCATCTTTTCCATAATCTGCGACATTTTCTTAATCTTATATTTTTGTTGTTTAATATATTAAAGTAGTTAAAATAATTATTTCCATTCTGTGTGTTGCTGACTTTGGACACCTGAGTCAACAGCAGAAAACAACAGACTAAATGTGTGAATATCCTGTAACTTGATTTCAAGGCTACAGATACTTTAAAACTGTCTTGTGTTTTATGTCCAAGGGCAAAGAACATTATACAGAACATTCATCCTTTGAAATACATGCTTCTCATCACCACTTTGTAAGGATACTTGTTGCATATTCAGTTCTCCTGCCAATGTGCATCCTCTGACAAAAGAGCCTTTTATTTTAATTCTAGATTGTAGAGAATCTCAGTCCAAAAGTCAAGATGTGATTTGCTTTCTATTCAAAGATTTTCTGTATTTTTGGCAGCTGAAAAAAAAAAGAAAAAAAGATAGATGTTTCATTACTTAAAAATCTCAGTTTCACCCAACGTGTGACATATTCTTTTTAACATATCCTCCTCTGGAAATGTGTCTTTTAGCCATAATATTCTCTGTTCAAATAAACATGATGGGGTCTCACTCACACACAGAAATAGAAGCAAAATAAATATTTATTAACCAGATGCTGAAGCATAGCATTTTCCAGCTCAGAAAGAGCTTAATAATCCCTGCTGATTTTCATTCTTGTGGAGCTCTAAAAATCATTTGTATCTTCTCTCTGTCAGCGTGAGTGGAAGATCAAGATTATGTATGATAGCAAGGGAGAAAGTTTTCTCTGGAAAAAAAATGAAATTAAATAAAATGGAATAAAAAGCTACTATTTCCAGCACAGCCAAGCACATTTTTTTCAGTGTAAAAGCCAACTTGTATTTTGTTTACATGTTTCCCATTACAGGTCAATATTTACAGATATCCGATCATCACAACATTGTTTTTATCATTCAGTAAGGCACCAAGTCCAGCACTCATTTCACAGACCTATTCCCACATTGTAGTTTTGCAGATCTTTAAAAGGTAAAACCAGTCCTGATAAGGGGTATAAAAAGAGCCTGGTAAATTACCCCAAGTTTCTGCTCACAGAGGGGATGTCAATCTGAGAGATGGTCTCATCAACCCAAGTAACAACTGTTCTCTTTAAATAATCAATGTCCAATTACAATGATGACACCCTCACTGCACAGCTTTATGCTGGCCTTTTGCACAAACCCCATGAATCAATGAACATGGAGAGAAAGAAAGAGAAATTCAAAACAGACAAGCTGGTGAGCACAAAGAAGGAAGATGAGGGTTCCAGGGCCTCTGAAGAGCAAAATATTTGTTGAAAAACTAGTAGTTTTTATTGTCTGTCATGGACATGAAAAGAGATACAGGTACTGGCACTGCTGTACCACCCTTTTAAGACCTTATCTACATTATTATCCAGAATTTTGGTCAATCAAATACAGGAAAGATTATTTGAAACTGCAATGTGGGGAAAAGGGTTTTTAGGACATGAACTGTCATCTTTATAGTTTGGCTTCAGGAAAAAGTGTCCTTGAAAGTGCTAAGTGATTTCCATCTGGTCATAAGGAAATTTTTACTGGATTTGGAGTAAGAGTTGATAACCATGAGTACACTGCTGCTCTGGACCAGTGGGAGAGGAGAACCTAATTATTTCATGATTTGACCTAAATAATTTAGTGAAAAGGTGATGCAAGTCAGTCCTCCATGATAGCAGGTACTGGAAAGTTTTGGTTTGGACCATTCAATGGTCTTCAGTAGGTTTCTCAATAATTATGCTTGTGAATGCTGAGTTAAAAACTCCTTGCACTTTATATTGTTATACTAATTTTGTGGACCTTTATGGATATGATGTTAGACTTCTAAAATAAGGTGGGGGGGTCTAAAGCCACATATAAAGCCATTACATATAAACCTGGGATAAGTAACCAAGATGTGTAAGGCAGAACTCTTCCCAGACAGCAGACTGTTTTGAGGCCGTGTATGGAAATCACAGGTAGATCTTCCTTTTGCAAGCAGCTCTACCAGGTGAAGGTGGTACCATCCTAGTGGTCTGCGATTGCTGTACTGTTCTTGTTCACACAGCTTTGCCAGCTGAAGGGTTCTGCTAACCATATCTCGTCTGGCAAAGTCAGCCAGCGGCCTTGACCTGCCCGTGAAGATGAGTGAGGTGGCTTTACCCGTAGTAGGACATGAAGCATCTGAAATGCCCCCAGGCGGCAGAGCTGTGGGGCAGTGCCTTCTGGCTGGGGATGCAGGGGCAGTACTGCTTCCAGTCAGCAGAGTTAGACCTGAGAAAGAGCATCTGCCTATGGCCATGGAAAACTATTTGCATGTACAGGCAGAGTGTGGTTTGCTGTCCGCCCCACAGAAAACAACTGCTGAAAATACCTTGACTTGTATGAACATTCACAACCTGTGCTTCCTTTCCTAGAAAGGCTATGAATTTAAAACAAAAATGCGTCTGGCATTACATTAGACACTCAACTATTGCAAAACTCCTGCTCAGTTGCCTCTGTATACCACCATGTGTTTTTCTACACCACCATGGCAAGGAGTTCTCTTCTGAGCAGTATTAAGGACTATGTTCTGCTGGGTTTGAGCAGCACAGCTGGTTGGTGGTGCAGTTAATAAAACTAAGATATAACACCTAGGGTATGCCTAGACTTGCTCAAACACATTTCAGCAAGCCTGGACATGTGTTCTTACAACAGATATCTTTTTAGTCATGTTACTTAGTAAAACTTCTGTGGTAGGCTCACAGATTGTTTTCTGCCTACCTTTCACTGCCATAGTACTTCTTTATCCCAACAAACTGGTTCAAGGGTGTTGTACAATGCAGTATAAATAATAAAATATATTTTAACAAAGTTTTATTACTCAATACTAAAAAAACCACCCTAAACCTTATACATATTATACCAAGTTAGAAAACTTTGGGTTTCAGATTTTAAAAGAGAAGACAGGAAGAACAAAAGTGATCTCAAATCTACTCCAGTGTGTGTTTAAAGATTTTCTGATATACCAAAAGTGCATTTATTGTTACATTTAGTTAAGATATATCTAACTTAGAGCATTTGGGCAAAACTTTTATGCTTTAGGTATGAAAAGAGCTTAGATAATACTCTGCACCAAACTGAGTATACTAATATCACTAACAAGTAAGCCTTTGTGTGCAAAACCTCATTTAGCATTCAAAGAAATATATTTGAAATCAGCCCAGTGTATTTAGTAGTACTTCAGCATTTCCTGCTCTTGTAATATTTATTCACACTTCCCAGTACTTCCTGGACAACAGAACTGCAGTTGCTTGGCATTCCTTGAGTTTGGCAGTTGTGTCTCTCCTGCTCTGCAGAGGCACATTCATTTTTCTTTTGTGTGGATCATCCTGCCTCACATACATCAGATATTTACAAAGCACTGGGGTGAGAAGTTTGGCTTTTATGTATTCAGTTGAAGCTGTTCTTTGTAGATTGTTCTGTTTCAGCAGCTTAGAGGTGAGAGTGTGTGTGGCTCTGATATTTTCCTCTGCAGGAGAAATGACCTTAATTACCCTAACAGGTGGCTGGGTCCCCGGCAGGCTGGGTGTCCACTGTTCTCTATGCTCCTTCACTGGCTGGTCAAAAATCCCTGTTATCAGAAGGACAGCAAAAAATTCACAGTCCTGGTAAATCCTGCTAAATGCCACAAAAGTGTTGTTTTATATAAAAAAGCCTGTTTAAAAAAGCTTATTTTGCCTTTTTTTTTTGGTTTTAATAATAGTAGATTAATTTAGCTCTTTTATTTGGCTGCTTGCCTGGTATTGTGTTGTAAGTAAGACACCAAGAGCTTTCTCTTAAGATAGTAGGAGCTTTTTGTGAGTTGGTCACTACTTAAATCACCAGGAGTCAAATGCCACGGGTCTTTTGGGGCCTTGATATAGAGCTGTAAAAGAGGAATATTCGCATCTCTCAACTAAGCCATGTTTTCAGGGACCCAGGAGCCACCAACAAAGAAGTTCTTGCTTTTGATATTCTATTGTTGTTTTTTTCAAAGTCTCAACTGCTAGTTGGCCTGAAGGGAATACCTCAGTTCTTAAGCCCTAAATGTCTCAGTTGTGCCACAGAAAAGCTATATAGCTGGCTCATTGGTATCACCTTCAGAAGCTTCTGGAGAGAACTCAAGATTGACAGGTTCAGTTGCTGATCAGGGTTGTGATCCTCACCTTGTTTCTAAGGATTTTTAAAAGCCAAACACCCGCTGTGCCTAGCTTTTTTTTTTTTCCCTGCCCTAGCTATATATGTTCTGATCTATGGATATGATACTCATACACAAATGACTAAGTCCCTTCTGAATTTCATCACTTTCTGAAGCAGTATCCATCAAAGTCACCTACAATTAATCACATTTCACACACTGAGAGCAAACAGTTGTCTTCCATAAAAGCCCTCCATATATTAAAAAAAAAAACATTCTAAAAGGGTTCCTTAAGCCAAAATTACTGGGGCTTGCAATTTCTGATACCATATTTCCAGGGAGAAAGAATGCCAGGTTGATGTTTTCTAACTTTATTTTCTCTGTAGAAAAAAGTTTCACACAGTTACTTAACCTTCAGAAATGTCTGAAAAAGAATACCTGTTGGAGAAGTCCTTTGAGTTTCTATTAGCAGCCTTCTGTTCCTGATGTAGGCTGGCTGTTGGGTGATTATGTCTCTACAATGATCCTGTGGAGGGTCTAAGCAACAGACTGAAGCTTTCAAATTTTCAAAGCTGTCATTTTCGCTAGCCTCTTTAGAGAGAAGAATGCCTTCAGTTTTCATGCAGACCATTCAGTTTTCCTCCTTTTGCTCACCCTGCTGACGTAGTTGTTCTGTTCTGACAGAATATAACTCGTCAGGTGCTCTCTGTAAGGAGTGGTTCACAGATAGCACGGAAGGCGTGTGAGGATCAGGCACTGCTCCTGTAACAGCTGTAACAGATTGCACATGTCTGGATGCATATGGATAACACGAAAGCAGTTCTCAGAAAAGAGTCCTTCCAAAACCTTTCTCGCATTTACCTTCCAAATATATTAAACCATTTTCAAGAAGTCTTGGAACGCAGCTAAAAATGTCACATCCAAATAAGTCATAGCTATCATTTATAAGGGCAGTATCAAACATTTTTGGTCCCTTTGTAAATTTTACCACTAAGGAATTCAGAAACAATTTGGCAGAAATTTTTAACAGACAATGCCATCATAACCTAATACCTTATTTGTTACAGAAATAAACTATGCATCATGCTTGTTCACTAAACATGAAACCTTGACCTTTCCTACCTTCATTGAGGATCTACTTTTATGCTCTTGGCCAGCAGCTGACTGGCCATTTGAACAAAACTCGGGGCTTTGCAGACTGTTGTTCAGTTTTATAATCATATTTGATTCCAAAGATTATAATCACATTTAGTTTTCCAGAAGTTTACAGTAACCTTCTCCCACAAGGTATATAACGTAGGTGTGTGAGATGGACGGCACTGAGGAAAGCTGCCCTCATGGCATCTAGTAACTTTAGAAGTTGCACAGAGGGTGAGGAGAAAGTAAGGATTCTCAGAGCAGATTACAAGGTGTCCGGGATAGCTGAGTTTTGTCTCCAGACATGTTCAGACATATAAAATCACAGCTATAAATTTGCTCGCTGGCCTTGAGTTTGCTGCACAAAGGTATTATCTCTCTCTTTAAAAAGATCTTCATGATACCAGCAAATTCAGATCATGCTCCACCTTCCCCAGTCATGCTCACGCAGATGTAACATTTTGAGTAAAACTTTTCTTTCTTGGTAGCTCTTAAAAGTAATAAAACTAATAGCAGGAACTCTAACTGCATAAGTACTCTGATACAACTGATAATGCATTCATGGCAGAATAAAACCAGTGGTTAAATTCACCAAGTCTGACTTTATCATTGAAAATCATTTGAAAACAGGGGACTCCTTGATATTCCAGCAGCAAACACTAGCAAATGCACAGAAAATGTTTACAGCATGTAAATAGCAGTCTCCAAATAGCCTGGGTAGAAAGTCCCTTTTTCTGCTTGAGGTGATTATCTTGTGAGAGAAGTTTCCTGGTTGAAGCAATTAAAAAATTTAAACCTGAGTCCAGCATGGAAAGCTTCTAGGTCCAAAGAAAACTTTCAGCTTGTTTTCTAACTCCCACTGTCACAGCCGCTTCTTTCATTGCCTTTTGTAGAGGATGTAGGCTTCTTTCAACATTTTTGCATCCTGTGGGTTGCAATGAGCTAGCTTTTTTTAGAGGTCAAATATGCTATTTTGAATAGCTTAACACCTACCTAAAACCCCTGTCTTCTCTCCTTACATCATAGAATTAATAGCAACCAGGTCTACTTCAGGCATGCTCCCAGTATACTTTTGGCTTTACAAAGTGTTAAAAAATGTGGAAAGTAGCTTTTGGGCCTCTTAAAATGCATAATTTGCAATATCTTCTTGAACTCATTGGGATTTAATACATCCACAAAATCTTGAATTTATTAGTTTACCTTTGGAAGCCTTGGAGTTAATATTTGGGTTTTGCATTCATGCCTTAATGATAAAGTACAAACCATAGCCATTGGCATGGGGAAGCCTCACACCCAAACCAGGTTTGTTATTAACATCTTCACAAAATTTGAAACACATTCTTCACTCTAACTTTTCATGAAATCTTACCTGCACCTACACACTGAAATTAAGTGAGTTTATGCCAGTTTTCTACATATGCTTGACATCTGCATAAAGAATACACTTTCTAGTGAGTTTTGGACACCTTCTACTTCTGTAATTTTAAAGTTTGTCTTTCTGCAGTGGCATACAAATGTGTAAAGATCCATATTCTTCTTCTAGTTTTATTTTATACTGTTTCTGTTTTATTAACTTAAGAACATGGAAAGAAATGATCAAACAAACTTATGCATCAAAACATTAAAATTTCCTGTGTTTTTTAACAGAGCTTTTCTGCACTGCTTCAAAATTCAGGTTCTTTCATAATGACCAACACTTTTTACCAATTAAGATTTGGTTTTGCCTCAAAATCACATTTATTTATATTTATTTTAAATAATATTTATTAAATCTTATAATTATTATTTATGTGTTTTATATTTTTTTTTTAAAATCACAGGTAACTGCTATAGTCATCACAAAAGTTAGGGTACAATAATTTTGCAATGGGAAAAAAGAGAGGCAAAAAGTAGTATTAGCATGTTGTGTCTCGAAACTGTAATGCCTTCTTAGGTGAAATCTCAGCTACGTTTTTCTGTGGGGGATGCATTAACCCTGTCACCTCAGAGAAGGAAAATGTCTATTATGTGGATGTGTGTGCCGAAGAATTAAAAAATCTATCAATTTGGATTGACTTTGAAACTTCAAAACAGGACATATTACAGAAAAGGTTGGAGAAATTTCCGTTCCTCTCTAAGATAAAAGCAGAGTTGTACATAACATTCTGTGCTTCAAAAAGTTATTCATTACATTCACAGTTAGATTTTTAACTTGCTGTGTTAAATTTCATCTTAAGGTTGTTTATTCCCTGATTAAGTGAGCACAATGCAATAGACATGTAGCATCACCAGAAATGGAGATGGCTTGACAGTCTAAAAATGGTGTCTATTCATACTAGGAGCTGAAAATCAAAGCTGAAATTTTCATATTCCCATAGCAGTATTCACTCTTTCAGAATGATTTTTGCTATAAAAATCCCAAGAAATAACTAAGAAAACCCCTAAGCAAAAGGGTAAAGTACCAGAAAAAGTCCTATATGTTTCCCTTTTATTCCCCATAATACAACCATTATCTGCAGCTTTCTTCCAAATACTTGTACTCTTAATGAGTTGCTACACAAACCCTCACTCCAGTTTGGGAACCAAAGTAAGCAACTTGAACCTTGCCCAATATCTTGAAGTGAGACAGGAGATTAGATCTCTAGTAATATTACATATTGAAAGACAAGGAGATGTTTTATTATAATACATTGCGATAACTGAACCATAGCTCTTCCATTTACATATATGTATGCATGTATGTAATTCTACATTCACCACTTTTTCATGATAATTTTTATTCTATACTTCTGCACTGCCCTTATTTCTGCTTAAATCTTTCATTCTTCTTAGAACAGACTTATAAAATAAGCTGGATCCTGCAGGCTGGGAAGTACCACTACTCACTTGGTCTCTACTTGTTATACATTTTCCTGAACATTTAACACTGGCTATGCTCAATGACCTCTGTTCTGATCTGAAATATTTCTTGTGCTTTTGTGTTCACTGCTTCTTTTTCCTCCTTCAAAGGACAGGTACTACATTTGCTCTTTTAATGTCTGCAGGTGCCTCACCCGTTTCATGAAATCTCAGAATTAGCCAGTACTGGCTTTAAGATTTCTTTAGTCACTCTTGCATAATATTTATCAAATCTAGCCAAATTGAGAGCTTCCCTTTTAGCTATGCACTATTCATTTTCCTTTCTATATTCCAGCCTGGGATAGAATCCTTTTAGCTGCCAGTATTAATTGTGCTAGTTCTGTACTTGCAGTTGACCTTTTTAGTGAGAACTGAGTAATAGAGCTACTAAACACTTCAGGCTTCTCAGTGTCCTTCAGTATTCCTCTCTGCTGAGCAACTGGGAATATACCTTCCTGGTCTTACCTATTCAGTACTGATAGATGTTTTCTTGTGATTTCTGTGTCTCTTTCTCTTCACCTCGCCCTTTGTGCCTTGTACACTGACACTTGGTTCTCATGGGCTAGTATCTACCAGATCTCAGAGTTCCTTGAAGACAGTCTTCCTCAAATGCCAAATGGTTTTGTTTTGCAACACTCTTCCCCATGAATTACATGCTCTTCAATTTTATGGTAATTCCCTCTAAGTTTTTTTTCTGTCATGTTCTTATCAGTTCTGCCTTATTACTTAGAAAAGGGTGCCTTCCTGGTCTTTAATACATAAAAAAAAAGAAATGTTCACAATGAACTCAAAGCATTTGCTGGTCGCTTCCTGTCCTCCTTTCTCATTAAATGACAGGGTAATTGATTTGCCCTTGTATCAGTTCATGTGCTTCATATAATTTGTTTGTTGCTTACAGAAAACGTTGGACAGCTGATCTTTCTGGCTAGGATGTTTATTTCCACTATTAATTCCCTTCTGAATTCTTTTCTCTTCTAAAGTAGGTCTTGAATGGTAAACTTCTGAGATGCCATTAACATCATTTTGTCACGGCTGAATGTTAACTCCACCCTTTTTGCATGACTAAGTAGGCCTCCATCCTCATAAGTTGAGATTTAATTTAGTGTTGTGGTGGTTGAAACTGCCACTGTTTTAAGGTTTTCCCCCCCTTCAGTGTTTGCTATGGTTTTGCCTTATGGTTCTCCCCCTAAGTTAATGTAATGGTTTATCTCCCGGTTGGTGTACACCCCGTTATGTTAATCCCTCTGTCAATCATTTGTAAACCCTTACCCCAGTTCTGGAAAGTTCTCCCTTGTTCAGTTCCCCATTGGCTCTGGCTCCGTTTCTCCTCCCCCTCCTTCCCCTATTGGATGTAACCCTGTCACTCCACCTTATCTCTACCCCTGGACCCTCACCTCATTGGACCCTGATGCTCTCTCCGCCCCTTTCTACCCCCCTATAAAATCTTCTGCACGAGCTATCTGGTGGCTCTTCGTCACTGGGACATTTAGTGTGGTTCCCCTTTACTCCTCGAAATGCCAAACGACGGGCCCCTCCCGCCTCTTTGTCTCTGCTGGTTGCTTGGATCGTGTGTGTGTGCGTGTGCCTGCCTGCACACCCCTCGCAGGGAGTGCCTGCTGTGTGCCAAGGGATTTGCGAATCCCACAGGAATGGCTCGACAAGGGACGCTTCCTGGAGGGCCACTGCGCCTGGAGCTCACCACCTCACACCCTTCCTGCCTTAAGAAAAGATGCTAGCAACCATTTAGAAGGGCTAAACTGTCATCAAACCCCAGATACTCAGGGTTTTAGGTCTGATGTCCGTGGCTATATCTTTTCATAATACCAAAACTGTTGGCAACATCAAGAACATGGTGATGGAACAGAAACTTTTCTCAGAGCAGCTGTCCATGCTTTAGGTAGTTAATTCCAGTTGCATTTACTTCAGCTGGGAAACTCTTCTTTAAAAGCCCTGATGGTGTTAACTATGTTGGTTTGCCTAGAATAGCATTTCAGGATGAATCACAGTGAATTTTGCCAAATGTTTTCTTGAAACCTATAAAGTTTTTGAGAGGTTTTTTGACACTTAGTGGCTATCTTTGACTATTATTCCTAAGCCACAAACCTGGTCAGCATTTCACAGTTTGAAACACAGACTCCTCTGCACCAGGGTTCAACTTAATCACTTTCTTTGTTCTAGTTATAATTTTTCTGTGGAAAACTTTGTTATTGAAAGCAATTTCACATTGTACAGTGCAAACTGAAAAATTGTTCTTGCTTAATGAAGTTTTTGCTTCAGTTGCTATGGTTCCCATCATCGCTAATTCATTTCCAGAGAACAAAAAAACAGATAAATTAGAATATTGTTGCCCTGGCATAGGTAACAAGAATCTAATGAGAATATGAGACTGACAGAAAAGAACAAATAAAGAGCTATCATTCTTGGTCTCAGGTTACTCAAATATTTCAGAATAACAAGGTATCAAAATTCTTAGAAACATAAAGGAATAGTCTAAGCAATGACTCAGGTGGACTGTAAGAAAATTATCTTCATTAATTTATTGATTAATATGCTTAACTTTACCGAATAAATAATGTCTGAGAAAAGCAATCCTTTCTTTTTCTTCCAGAATGCTTTGCAGACTTTTCTGCATTTCTCTAGGGCCCCACAATAAGTATTAATAACAAACAGAAGAGAATAAAGTATATCCTGTTTTCCTACAAAGCTTTGTGCATACAATACTGACTTTAAGGCATGAATATGATAAAAGATTATAAATCAAAATAGAAAGGAGTCTTGTTGGTAAAACATTAATTAGTCATGAAGGTGATACTACTTCTGTGCTTGCATTCTACTTGTTCTATGTAGCACCTAGAAGGTGTCGCTGAGCCTGGTCATCATCATATGATGTATCCACACAACAAATCATGTAAGTAGTTATTTACAGTTTAAAAGCAAAAGAGGCAAAGTTTGCCTGGTAAAAGTAAAAAAAAAAACCTGAAAAATGAGATTAGCTCAGAACTTTGTGGCTGCTGAGTGTTGGCAGAGTGTAAAGCATTCTGTCTCAGCACAGTAGGAAACATTTGAAATGTGAAAACTGAAATGAAACTCCACTTAAAACATCATCTTTGGTGACAGCCTCATTCCCATTGGCCTTTTAAAAGTGGAGGGGTTTTTTTGCTCCTTGACAATTTTGAATAAGTCAGAAATATAAATGAATAGTCCTTAGATGAGCAACTGGTCTATGTTTTTGTCACCAACACATGAACTCATATTTAATTCAGCCTATAAGTTTTCCCTCAGTATTTATAAAAATAAAATTTAAAACCTCTGTCCGTAGATGCTTTTTCTCTTTGCTCAACTGTTCCTGAGATACAGAAGGAGTTTATTCCCTTATACCCTCTATACTTTTTCTCCACTGATGAGATACGCATTTCCTCTGAGATACTCACTTTTTGATTCAAATCAGGCACTGCCTGTAGCCTGCTCATACCTGCTGCTTGTTAGTCTTCATCTAGGCTGTGTGTTTCTCATGGGAACCCAAGCAAATCTCTTCAATCAGAGATGGTACAGACCAGAAGAGGGTTCTTTAGTGCCTGGCAAACATCTCTGGCTCAGAAACTCTTTTGTAAATAAGTAACTGTCTTGCTTAAGGAGTATATTTACCATATTGGGATGAAGTGAAGAAACCAGTAGCATTTCATTAATCCTTTGTGATATATGAAACTGTGTTTATAACCAACATATACCTATAAAGAAAATTATTACCACAATGATGATCTTGTGCAAGGAGGAGACAAGAGCAGTAGTAATCTCTGACATGGAGACATAAGAACCCAACTGGGAGAGCTGTAAAAGTCAGCTGTGGCCTTGAAATCTCATCAGAAGACATTTGTTTGCCTTATCAGGGACAGTGAACAATCCTTCATTTTATACTTTCTTCCCAACTTCCAGGATTTTAAGCTATCTATGTTTTTCCAGGCTGAGGAATCCTTGTCTATTTGAATCTTGCAAGAAGAAATCATGTCAAACTCTTTTTTTTTACGTGGTTGAGGGATAAGGAAGCAACCATAGAGATCATATATCTTACAAAGCTTTTTGATACAACTTCACATAAAACTTTCATAAGCAAGTCAAGAAAACTAAGTGAAACTGCTACAGGGTGGATACAAAACTGTTTTTAATTTAATGTCAGAATAGAAGGATGTCTGAATAGATTTCAGCCAATTTGTCCTGAGCCTAGCCAATATTTTCACTTATGGCTTGGATGAAGGAACAGAATATGAGTTTATTAAATCTGCAGGTGATCCAGAACCAGCCAGGCTGTAATGAGATTGAAGGACGGGATTAGAGTGCAAAATGATCTTGATAAGTTGAAGAAATGTTCAGAAAAAATGGGACCCAATTCAATAAGGACAAGTACAAAGTTATATATTTTATCAAAGATTATGAACTGCACAAATACATAATGAGGAACAACTCGCCAGGAAGTAGTTTGGGAGAGGAGGACCTGGCAAGAACAGTGAGTCACAATCCCAAAATACCCTATTACTGTTGAAAAGCAATATCATTTGGGTGTATAAGGTATTCAGGGAAACATAATATAAGAGTGAATCTTTCTCTGTTAGTCAGCATTGATCCAGCAAAGACAGAGAAAGGAAAGCAGAGAGTTGGAATTGACCAATGAGGAAGCGTTTTAAGAAATAGCATTGTTAAGTCTAGAAGAAACTGGAGAGAAGTGCAGTAGTGTTTAAATACATAAAGTAACTAAGAAGGGAGTAATCATTTCCTTATGTTACTTGTAAATAGACCACTGCATTTCATAGAGAAATGAAGTCTCTGACAGAACCTCCGAAACAAAGAAAGTTCAGGTTAAGTGCTCACAGATTATTCTGAGTTGGAAGGGACCACAAGGATCACCAAGTTCAACTCTTAAGTGAATGGCCCCTACAGAGACTGAACCCACAACCTTGGTGTTATCAGCACCTTGCTCTGACCAGCTGAGTTAATCTCAGGGTAAATGTTAGGTAGGACTTTATGACATAAAGAGTAGTTAACAACTGCAGTCATCTGAGAAGCTGAAATCTCTATCACTTGAACTTTTTTACAAACAACTTTAACAAAATACTTAGACAGAGGTCTGTCAGGATACTTTTGATATTCTCGATCCTTCCTTTTATGGATAGATGGATTTTGATGACTGAGGTACTTCTCACCTCTCTTTCTGTGATGATAAATATACATAGGTAAAAACCTGCAAGGTAATGAGGAATGAAGAATAGAATAATGATATGAGTTGGCAAATGTTGGCTGCATTTTTCTGCTTAGATAGGATATGATAATCTGCAGGTCTGAAGCCTCAGCTCAAGCAATTTTGAGCTGAAAATGGATATGAAAGATGACAATTTCCCCAGTAAACAAACAGGCACCTGTGTATATACTCTCTCCAATATCTTATGCATTAAATGATTTGGATTAATAATAAATACTACAATTTATGTCAGCAGTGATCTGCTGCACAGGTAACAGTGTCTCTTTCTGAACATCTACTTAGTACCACAGAGAAATCATGTAGTTTCAAGAAGATAGAGCTACTCCTGGATCTCCAACAGAATCTTGAATAAGGTCCTGCATTGATGTTACCACAATAACCACTTTAATTTGATAATTATTAAAATAAGCAGGTCTTACAATCACAATTGCATTTAATATGTTCAAAGGAAGAATGTTAAACACAAGATTACTAGTTTTTTTGAGGAGTATGCCTGCACACAAGCAAGAAATTGTCAGCAGTTATCTTCCCTTTCTTCAAGTCATACTTGCTCTGAGAGTGCACCCCTCAATTAGGTCTGGAACATACTGCAGTGTGAGATTTTGTTTCTTTCCTTTGTGTCAAATCACCATCACATGACCTCAAAACTTGCACATTTTCTTTGTTCTGATTTTCCTTTGGACAGCTACTTGTGTTGACAGAGCTGCTGCCTCCTAAGTAGATGAGATGGTAAGGGAACAGTGGGGTCAGTAGGACAGGGAGCCTTCAGTGTGCCCCATGACACAGAGTCACAAAGTGGGGTCCTGCTGATCCCAAAACAGCACTTTTCTCAGTTGAGCTGAGAGAAAAGTATACATATAACTTTATTAGCATATTTAAAGGCTCTGAAAAAGCATTTCCATAACAAGTATACTTTGTTTTAAAGAGAAGCTAAAGTTATCTTCATCAATCAAATCAATATATGCAGTGTGCAGTCAATGCTTGTACAAAGTACCACCTGCCTACAAACAAAAAAATCATACCTCTACCCTGCCACACAAGAATGCACTTAAATCCAATGAGTGCAGAAACTAAGGAAAAGACATGAAGTGAGAATAGGATTTCTGTAAAAAAGGAAGTGAAAAGTATGTTAGCCAAGAATTCTGTCCCATAAGTACAAGACCATAAATTAAAACAATTTATACATTAGTTGTACAAAGATGGAGAAACAACTATTAGAATTAAAACAAAACTTTGAGACTTTGGGACTGTTTTCTAAACCATTCAAGAAGTCTAGTGCTCCAAAAAGAGACACGGAGATAAGGACAACTGAGTTGTAGAGACCCTGTAGAGTCTGATATTTTTGCTTCCTAAATTTTGCACAAATATCAGAATTCTGTTGTAAAATTTTATCCCAGCTCCCTGCATAATGTAGCCTGTAGGATTTTCCAGAATTAACTCCTCATTCCGAACCACTAGCTACAGATTAAATGGAGGATACATCTTGGAAAAAACCCATCCAGTCAGTCTGACCCCACCACACCACACACTCCCATTGAAACATCAACCATTACTTCTGGTAAATTGTTCCAGTCATCAGTTCATGGTTAAACTTTTAATCTTTTATCTGGTCTGAATATGCCTGGCATCTAAGGGGCTTTACGATGATTTTTCTGATACATGGATTGGCACTCTATTTTCAGAGTTTTCTTCTTAACATAATTTCTTGCAGGCTACGATAAAATCAAGCTGAGCCAGCTCATAGTTTCCATATAGCAAATTGGTCCATTAAGACAGCAAATACACAGGGTTTGTTCTTTTTACACAGGACAAATGCAACAAAGTCAGTCACTTGGCACTCAGTATACCCCAGCTTTCAAATCTATAATTATTGCATTTTTATTTTCATTTTGTATTACAAAATGTTCATCTTTAAAATTAAAATTTTCTCAAGGACATGCCAGCAATGTCGAAGTTGACAATTTATCACATCTGAGTGAAATTAACCCTCCTACCACAGCATGCATTTTAGTCAGACACACTTGTTATACAAAGAATCTTAAAAAACCTCTTGTGTTGTTCCATAGTGTTATCTAGTGATACACGTCAGACACTGTTATTCCACTTAATGTTTTAAAAAATTTGTTATATAGGTATTCAGGATGATTTACTCTACAAGTTATGAAGGAAGTTATGGAAAGGTCATGATAGTTTTCCTTCCCTTATTCCCTCATCACCCTTTCCATGTAAAACAGGGCTTGCCATTTTAAAATTCCAGTCAAATCTTGCAGGTTTAGTACCAGTGACTAAACCAGGTATATGGTCCTAAACAAGGAATTCAGATTCTTCCTGATCATTACACAGAATCCTGATACTGATGTAGAGATGTATTGATGTATAAATAATGTCTTTTTGTTCTATCCCTTGAGAGTTTGCTTAATTTGGGGGGCTTTGTCTTGATTTAGCATGAAATTAATACTATTTATCTTTTGTCCTCTCTGAGCCTTCAGCCTTTTGGAACTTTTCTGTGTTTATAATCCAGCCCCTTCCTCAGCAGAAAGTTTCTACCATACTGCAATAGACACTGAACATTTTTCTTGCTCCCTCCATTACAGGTGCCATTTCTGTATATCAAACATCAGGTACATATGCAGCCATTCAACTTGAGAGTCTTCAAGGATAGATGATCACAGTGAATTTCCTCACTACCACCCCCTTCAAACTCTTCACGTGTCATCACTTACAGAGGTGCCTTTTGTGCTAATATGCAATTTCACTAGTGGAAATTTTCCTGCAACCTCAAAATGCCTTCCCAGAATGATGTCATGAGACTTGGCTCCAAGAAGACAACACAATTTGTTATTGTCTAGTCTCCTTTACAAGCTGTTCTTTCCATTCCTTTTAGCATAGTATTCTTGGACTGAAGGGTCCTTCTTGGACCCAGCTTTAGCATCTTGCAGGTGGCCCTGAAAGAAAAACTCATGTTTCTGTTGTGCAGTTCCCAGCTCCATTTGACCAGATGAATCTGCAGAGAGATCCTCTGCAGTTTCCACTTGAAACTTGTAAGTACTTGGTTATTTCTAAATGTATTTAATTCTTCTTAGCTATCTCCTTCTTAGTGTCTGCAAGCATTCAACTTCCACGCCTTCCCACCATACTGTAACACCCGTTTTACCTCCAATACTTACTAATTACTCTTTCTCTGTTTTGGCATTCTCTCTTCAAGTTCTTTGTTCACCTTGATTCTGACTGACCACGTACTATCTGGCCTTTCTTTGATTTCTTAATGTTTCCTAATATCTCTGAGGTTTCATGTCCAAGTCAGCAACTTTTATTACTTTGAGAAGAGCAACTTAGTCTCTGGAAGTAAAGAAAGCACGGCACCAATTCCACCTCATATCACCATGGTAATAAATATTAACTGTGTGTAGGGAAAAATCTGCGCAAATAATTTCTAAAACTCTTTCTAAATACTCCTGTCTGCTACCCTTGTCCATCCAATCATAAAGTCAATCCAGGCTTCACAAAGCAATTGACAAATACACCAAAGTTCACAGCTTAGCTAAACCTGCTCTTTGCTTCCAGTGATTAAGATTTAAAAGTTTAAACCTCAGGATTGATATTAAACCTGTAGGATGCAGCAACATAATCCTTAGAGAGAAACCCACGCAAACAGGTATGCTTTTTCCCATCTTGTTTAGGATCTATGTACCCTTCAAAGATGCCAAATAACTCTTGCCATTTCACTTGAGGTGTGAAAGTATTTCACTAGTGGGTAGATGAATTATTTCCCATAAAAAGAACACTCAAGAACACTTTTTTCCCCCTGAAGATGTATGTTCATATTCTCACATACATCATTATGTGCCATAAACACTGTGCATATATACATAGGCATAGCTATGGGAACCATGAATATATAATAGAAATGCACATAACTGCAGTATTTTTGTAGGTGCAAGTACTTAGCTGTTCTTTGAAGGTCTGTCCCATAAGTCATATTGTTTAAGGCAGTTTCTCCCCCCTCCCCAGATTGAAAAATAGGTATAATTATCATAAAAGGCATCACTATTTCCAATGCACCTCTGTGAATAAATATCAATTAATTCATGCATCATGGAATGATAATGAAATATTATAACTTCATCTGTGATAACAGTGTAACTTTTCATGCCTGTTCACTTGCAATCATCCTCTCTAGATTGCTAATTATATGCCTGAAGCTGTATTTAGTGGAAAAGATTGAACCATTTGTTCTTTTGTATATTTTGTCAGAGTAAGAATAAGCCTGTATGAAATATCTTTGGACTTGTTCACACAGAAAAAACGCCAACACTTGAATCTACTGCATTGTTTACTTGGTATAACCCTAAAATACCTCAATTCTGTGTGCGAAAACACTCCTTGGAGCACATGGGTCCCTTAACCACACACCAAAGGGTTCTTGTAAGTCTTTGGGTTATTATGTTGTTATGCCGTGGCGTGTGTGCCAATACACTATGGCAACACTACTAAAGAAGAGCAGCATGCACAGATCTTACAGGTGTCCACACAATTTTTCCTGGCTCGGCATCACTGACTCTATGGTCTCATATGCCCCACAGCATAGATTTATAAGAATATTTTTTTCCTTAAAAAAAAATCACAGAAGAAAAGTCCTTCCACCCCTTTACTTGTGCACAGGATAGGGCCTATTTTTGCTCTCTCTTTAACATTGAGTAAAACCTTAGACCTCAGTAATCTTATTTCTGCTTAGCTCAAGGCTAGTTTTGGCAACTTCCTCATTGTAGAAGTTAAAGCTTCCTGATCCAGTGTTCAGGTTTGATGTAGCAAGGTTTGACTGCAGGGTTGAGGCTCTGGATTTAGTGGTGGATCTGTCTCTATGGTGACTCCCATAGAAATGGTGTTATTTGTGTTACCTGCAGTGATGGAACAAAATCGAGGCTAGGCACCAAAGGTAAATCTGTCAGGGGAAATGGAAGGAGCACTGTCAAAATGCTAGGGCCCTGGTTATACAAAAGGCAGAAGAGACCAGCTGACCATAATTCTCCCCACTGACTCTAAAATCTGTAAAATCACACCATCATTAGTGATGTATTTAGCTGAGACTAGTGTCAGGAATATGCACATTATTTGACAGTCTCTATATTCTGAGGGATGGACTTGGTTGCACTGGGAAACATTTAAAGAGTACTTTATGAGGTATCTACGTTTATGAGATATCAAGTGAAAATGTGAAATCCTTAACAGAACAGATATAATTCAGGTATTTTCTTTTAATTAGATAATCTTACAAACTCAGGTGCTCCTGAAATCTTCCAAAATATCCATTGTTTTAATGTCAGTGGAAATGTATAAGGACAGCAAGGTTACTGCACAGGTAACAATATTTAAAGGAGGTTGAGCTTTCCTGTCAGACTTCTTACAGTGGAAATTCATGCATTTATGTCTCATAACAAAATTTTCCCTCCATCTGAGGTGCTCTCAGCATGTATAAATGCATGTACACCTGCATATTCAGTATCTCCTGTTGATCAATATAAACCAACCTCTGCAGCATGACAATGATGCATGTGTAATTCCTAAACAAAGGGCAGGGGGCTGTGTGACTTATGTGCACAGTTTACAGGATTTGGTCTCTCAGAAATGAGTTTTGAAGCCAATCGTGTCAGAAACAACTGAAAAGAGTTGTAATCTGTCATGAATCTGGAAGCCCATAGGGAAGAATTCTGTGATCTTTGCCCAGTTGCTCATGATTTCACATCACAACTGGCACTAAGCAGAGCATCTGGTGATGCTGCTGCCTCTCACCCCAAGTATGGTGAAGTGCAGTAGGAATCCACATTGTAGGTAGGTGCCCCTTCATGCTGCACTCCCAGCATCAGGATGAGAAGGTGTAAAAGTGTACAGACTGCTTTTCCTGATGCCTTAGCACTGCAAACAGACTGTATCACTCTCCAGTCTAACATTCTACATGAACCCTACTAGCTCTGAAAAGAGGGGCAATAATATTAAACATAATCACCAAGATATGTGCATAGGCAAATTATGCAACCATGTAGTTTGCAGCTCTAAAGGAAAAGGAAAAAAACCTCAATCTTGTCACAACAGCAGACCTCTTTGAAAGACTTTTTTACTTTTACCTGCTGATTTTAAGCAGAATAATTTTATTCTGGACAGTCTGTTCCTGGAAATGGCCTCATAATTGCTAACTTTATCTTCTTCTGCCAGTGTCTATTTAATCACCTCCTTGTTGCATTCACAGCCCACACACTGACGCAAAATCTCCTCCTGTTCTGATTCTTCACCTATTAGAGCCTTGGCCCAAATACCTCTCTAATGATGAATGAGCAAACACCAAGTCAATGTGAAAGTCAACCAGGCATAGCTCTCTGCAGAGAGTATTTCCCTGCACATTCCCCCTTTGCATTTCAAGTATAATACAGCCTAACAATATAGCCTGAAAGATGCTGGAATTCAATACCTACCTACATTTAGGTACTTTTAAAAAGCAAATACTTTTGCTGTATATTAAAATACTCTTGTTTAAGTTCCCGCACTGATTTATTGACAATGTAAACAAGACTTTAAATGCAGTTACTTAGAAAAAGGAATCAGAATCAAATGTCAGAATTCTTCTCTATGGATTCTGGCCATCAGCAGTTTTAGCGCCGTGATCCATCAACACCATTGAAAATGGAACTGTTTTACTCAAGTGTTAGATTGTAAGGTTAGGGTTGCTGAGACATGGGTAAGGTACTATCATATCCACTTATGCCAGCTCTGGAACAACTCTATGTTGGCACTGCAAACCCAGCTTTAGGTGCTTGGAGACTTTGAGAAAGTAAAGCATCTTTGGGCCTTGGGCATCTCTAAGCTTGGAACATACATGAACAGCAGCACTCCACCACTGTGTTGTGACCATTTTGTAATCAGGTAATCCATCTAAGGTCCACTCTGGGTACCTAAGCCCGTGTTTAGATATGGCCTCGAAGCTTAATTTTAGGCATCCAGAAATTTTGTCACAATGCCAGTATTTCGAGCAGAGGAGGAACTCCTGTTTGTAATCCAGGAGATAAGGCTGCGATATGTGTCCCTGGAATTTACAGAGACATGCCCAGAGCTGGCGCGAGGCAGCCACACAGCTCGCTGCGAAGACACGTATCTTCCATGCACTGTGGGAGTGAGCATGGGGCCAGACACCTTTCTGAGACAGAACCAGGAAAGTGTTGGAAATAGCAGAATAGGAGTTAGATTTTGTGGCTGCCAAACACTCATATGAGTAGGAATCGTTTTGGTACGCATCTGTGCTAAACTGAAGCAATGCAGGGAGGAATCAGGCTGTTGTGCACTTTAACTGTGCATGAACAAACTGCCTTCCATTGTCTTGCTGCAGAATATGTTATTTCCCCAGGAAAAGGGTAAACACTATATTTCCACGTGGGAAAGCAATAGTTTGCTGGATTGGAAGGGACAGCTGGCATGTGCCTGTTGTGGCACTTTCCCTCTGCACAGTTGTCAGGATGCAGCACGATGCTGGCTGGTGGAATAAAACAGAATTTTAATGAACAAGCTGCAGGGAGAGAAATAAAACAAATTTGTCTCTCTCCAAGTAATCAGCCACCAAACATGCACATAAAATTCAGATATGGCAGAATAGCAAGTGAGCGTCTGTGATCAGTTTGGATTTTTCTTTTCATTGACTTTTTCATATAAAATCTAACCCAGTACATCTACGTGAATGCAAATTTACCTTGAAACTGAAATCCCAGCCTGTTAGTAACTATCTTGTTATTGGTGTTAGTACTGTCTGTTGCTGTTTCACACCTTACATTTTTTTTCTGTTACTTAAAAAAGCTCATTTTATGTAAACACTCTATTTCTCTGCCATTTTTGCCTCAACTCCAGGCTGCATTTATAGACGGGTTATTACATTGCAGTTTCCAAAGCTTACATGAACAATCAGCTCACAATGTTTGCTTGCAGAACGTGACAGAGCCCAAGATTGTGTTTTCTTTTCTACATAGTCCAGCTATGCCAAGCAACAACCCTTTCAGGGGCACCTCAGGGAATCTGCACATGATGGCACATTGGTGGGAGGTGGGCTCTGCAGATCGAGCACTGAGGCACAATCTTGCTGCCAAGTAATTTCCACTTTTAAATCCTCTGTTATTAAATCAAATGATGACATTTTAAAATAAATCAAGCATTAGATAAATTGTTTTTTGTGATATGCAAAAGGAAGGGTCAGAGCAGGGGGCACACGACTGTGCTGTCAGCTCTCTTTTATACCTGCTACAATGGTAGGACTGTAGGGACCAAAGACCAATGTCTTTGGTACAGCTTATATAGACAATGATGAGTGGACAAGGTTGGATAGAGAAGCCCAGACAGCAAGTTTTAGTGCTTCCTTCTGCTGTTTTGATGTCATAAATACAAAATGCCCAGTACAACATACACAAAATGTGGAAAAAAGCTGAGTCAGAGTCGGACCACAGGAGTGAAATCCAAACCCACTACAATCGTAGCAAAGTTTACACGGACTAAGAGCAACCACTGTTTTGCTGCAGATGTGTCTCTTTCCCTATGCTAAAGCACTGATATTCACCTATAGGAAGGGAAACACGGATAGAAGGTGAGAAGCCATAATAAAGGATGGTGAAGGGGGAAGTGTACTGCATTATTCAGTGTTGACAATGGGACTTCTCTGGACTACAACAGATTTTGTAACACTCAATTACTCAGTGGCAGGCCAGGCCTCAAACTTCTATTCTTGCCTTTCAAAACGGCAACTGCAGCTATAAAAAATAAGTAAATAACAATTATTTGTCCTTCTTCTCAGGTTCCTGCCTCTACCTTGGTCCTTTTCCTAGGAACACCTATCTCAGCCAGTTGGATCTCATGACTTTCATTTCCTGCAGTCTGTATGTACTTTCCTAGGAACACTCAAAGGCAATGAGAAAGTATTGACATTTTGATAAGGAAAGTGCAGAGATATAACATGCCCTACAGAGCAATATGCTGTCAGCCGACTGCCTGGCAAAGGGGCCAAAGCAGCCTTCTACAAGAGTGAGTCACTTTTCTTTACACCACTTCTAGCTCAGTGCAGCGAACAAAGGGGAAATGAAGGGCCTGATCCAGAGTTTATTGACAAAACACAGAATCTCCCTGCTGGATTTGGCTTCATCATGGGTTTTGGCAGCAGTTCAGCCTTTAACATTTTTGACTCTTGAAGAGATGCTAGCTACTATTAGCTCTGTTGACAGGTTCTTCTCTTTCCTTTTTAACCTGTAATTCTGCTTCAATTGGAGTTGTCTCTGCGGTAACTAAGTTAGTGCTTCGCTCTGGGGTGACATTTTCATTTCCAGTGTACAATCTCATAATGAAAGTAGCTTACAGTGACTTCTTTCTCCTTCCTTACGCCTCTGACTCTTGTGGAAGCTCCATAACTACCTCCATGAAGTGCTGTGCACCTGGACTCTACCCCATTACCTTCCATACTCTCTTGTCGTATTCCAGTGTCATCTCATATCTTTGTTTTATTTAGTGTGTGTAGTTTGGTAGACAGGAACACTTCAAAGCCTAAGTCAGAAATGAACCCCACTGCCCCAGCAGATAGTCTCTGCTCTGACAGAGCATGCCTCTCCAAACAACAGCAGCTGCATTTTGTGATGCAGCAGGACATGTTGCACCAGCTGCTGTTGGCACAGGGGAGATTGAGACCTCTTAACATGCCTCTGTTTTTTCCTGTCAATCCTGTGTGGGAACCACAGTCGCACCTAGAGCAAGTTCTAACAACAAACTACAGAAGGAAAAGAGGAAATGTTCTTTTCAGGTTACACAGGATAAGAAAGAGACCTGGTCAAATGCCCAGTAGGAATTCCACTTCTAATGTTAATAGTCTTTATACCAGGATCTAAATTAACTCCTCTTTCTTTTTATCAAGCAAAGATTCCCATATCATAAGGTGCCAATTCTGCATTGGGATGGGCCACTGCTGGAAGACAAGGAGTCATCCCTATTCTTTGTGCAGCTGTCCACAAGGAAGGAGGTGAGCAGTTGCAGGTTTGATGAATAAGAGATCATGATTTGATTATTATTTATTCAGGGGTGTGCAAAGAAAATTTTGGATTTCTTGCACCATCCATCTCCCTCAAGATTTCCTATGTATCTTGGCCTAAACTTAGCAGCTAAGCATGTTTTTCTCAGCATTTGCAGAATGCAAAGGTTGCCCACACACCAGGACTCCAAGAAAACAAGAAGTAAATGAGGAGAAAAGCACAGGGTAAAGAAAAGCGTATTACTTTGTACCTCTATGAAAGGCACTGAATTCTAATGCTTCCTCTCTGTTGTTCATGTCTTGCTGTGCCATCTTCTAATGTAGTTTATAAACTCCTCAGTGCAGACACCTGCTTGTTTTATTGGCAATCATAAGATGTTCTTTGAACGAATTGCTAACAACTACAACAATAATAATATTGAGCAACAGTGGTATTTACCGTAGCTAAAGCAGACAATGGGGAGTTCCCTTACCCAGAGCAAGGAGGTAGGAAAGAGCTTACAAGTGCAGCACAATTAAAAGGTGCTAATATCGTTAATTATTATTAACACTTGTATTTCTGTAGCAGAAGGAGCTACAAGCAGATTCAGATCCCAGTGCTGCACAGTGTTGTTCAAAAGCATAATAAGATCATTCCTATCTTGTAAAAGAATACATTGAAAGGCTTTTCTCTTGCAGAGCATTCACAGATGAGGGAATATTACAAGTCTGAAGAGCAGCTTGCAGGACTCCTAGGCAATGCAGACAGAGGAATAATAATGTTCCCATTATACAGATGGGGAACATGGATATTTGCATCAGCTCACAAAAAAGGACCTGAAGCAGCGCAGTGAATCCAAATCTCATAATGTCTAATTCTGCATTTTAACTACAAGGTTGTCCGTAAGTTACTGCTTATCTGCATCGAGCTTTCCTAAAAACTTCTTCAATGTTGAATCTTTTAGTCATTCAAAACCAAGCAATCTAAATTTAATTCTCTTCAACTGATACTGGATTCAATTTCCTAAAGGTTTGAGATATAAAGCAAAATGCTATGTGTGCAGGGAGAATAAAAGAAGAGTCTTAAAGATAAAATTAATAAGATACAGATAGAAAATTATAGTACAAAATGTTAACTGCCATCTTAATAAAGGATAATGTTACATCACACTGAAATTTGTATCAGAAAAATTTGATTACATCAAATATTATATGACTGCAGGGCATAACTGACTCTTCAGATGACAACAGTTTTTGGTCTTTGGGAACTCTTTTCCAGAACTGTTTTCACTCAACATACATGTTTTTATTTTGTATATGTTTACAACTCTTCAAATTAAGAATTTCAATTTAATTTTTATTTTTCTGGATCCTAACATTTGCCCTTGATATTATTTGTTAATATTATCTAAGAAAAAATAGAGTGCAATTTTTCAATGGTATAAGATACACACATGTAAACGATTTCATGTTTTGTACAAGCCAGGAGGAAAATAATTAACTCTACAATAATTTTCTCCATTTTAAACTCCTGTTGGGGCACCATTAAAATTAAAATCTAAAGAGGCCATTTCTTTTTCTATACTTTGATATTGCTAAACCCACCAAAATTGTAATATGGCCCTTGCCATCAAGACTCCCTCCTCTGCCTGATCTCTGAGGATGTAAATTTATTTCTTGGATGACTTCTTAGAGCTGAGTCTGCCTGTACCAGCTCAGGTTTTAATTGAAGAAGATTCCTATTTAATCTCTGCTGTGTTAATCAAGATGGTCACCAATATATAAATACTTGATGTTAGTATCACAAATTTTACCAAAATACTTCTTTCTTCATACTTTAAATCAAGCACTGCGGAGGTACTAAAGGGTAGTATTAACACAGGTTTTTGGAACCGGTAGTACTACCCACAAGACCTTCCGAATGAGTGTTTTAAATTACTTGATCACCAGTTATTTTTTGCCACAGGACCCATGTGCTCTTACAGTGTACCACTTGCTAAGCAACAACAAAAAGGCTAAACTTTATAAAGTTAAATCATCTCACTGAGGGCTGAATAATTTCTACATGAAGATGCAATGAGGGTTCTGGATACTAGCAAGTAAATGGACTTCTGAATGCCTTCACCAATTTTATTCTCCTGTCATTCATTCTTCTCCTTCAAACTCTATTCATTAAGCTATTTCCTGAAAATATCCATGTTGGGGTTTCTTTTCAGTGTTTTGTGTACATATTAACTGATGAACTGTTAAAGGTGGGGAAGATTAACACATAACCTCTGTTGGAATATGTCTGTACCATGACATTTGTACAACTAGGAGGCCTTTGACACTTTCAGGATATCTAATTCAGTCTTTAGTTCCTGTCTGGTTTTTTTGCATTGGTTCCTCCTTGCTGCTGACTTCATGACGAGACATAGAGTCCAATTAGTTCTCTGTGTTGTTGATTTATGGGGTTTTTTTCTGTGTAAGTCTTTAATCCTGTCTCAGGCCAGATAATAGATGAGATCATAAGTTACATTATTACCTCTTTATGGTAGTGGCATCTGACTGCTGTTCTTCTGCAGTTGTCTGATTTCCTTCCTACGCTTTCGGGACCTTCAGTGCAGTTGTGGCCCTCAGTGGCATGGCTTAGAGTTAGACTTGGCTGTGCTGGGTTAATGACTGGACTCAATGATCTTAGGTCTTTTCCAACCTAAATGATTCCACAATTCTACGTTCCTCAACATCCTCTGTACTTGTCTTTTTCCTGCTTTCTGTGGTTAGGCCAACAGCAATGGATAATCTGGTTGTCTTTGTGGTCTCTTGACTTCCTTATGTCTTCCTAGGACCAGCAGTTAACTGTGCCTCGGGAGGTGCAGAGTCTGACCTCTGAGAGGTGCAAAGAAATATCCCTTACATAATGGCAGGGTTCATTGCAAAGAGGTTCAACCATGCAATCAGGAGTGCCTTCTGGGATCTCTCAGCTGTGGCATCTGATTCTCTTAGTGTTGATCCTAATTGTTGAATACAGAGATGACTTAAGGAGAGATGACTTGTGCACAGCTCCACATTTGATGTGCACCGTCAGTCTACTGCGGCTTGGTGTCTGAACTTGGTGGAGTGGGTATGCTTCTGCATAATGTTTTTGCAGCTTCTTGCTCACAAATCTTCTAAAATGTCCTATAGAAAATACATGCCCCTAGAAATAATGCAATTCCATACTGTGAATACGACACAAAAAAAAAAAAAATAGTGTTCCAGTCTTTTTTCCAAAGTTGGGCTACAATTTCAAAAAGTTCTCCTTTCTGGGGAAGGGAAGAGCCTTTTCCTACTTCTCATTTTCTCTCCAAACTCAGCCGTTAAATTAGTTTTATTTCACTAGCTCTTGTACATTTATCCATCTCATAGTGGAAACCCTTAAGTCTGCTCACATTACTGTTGCTCCACACTCTAGCCAACCTACACTCAGTAGGGGCGAATTTCTTTCTACAGCACTAGGTCTTTGCAATCTAGAGAATCCTGGAGTGCCAGCTCTCTTTCTGCTATATTGTCCTTGGCATTCACTCACCTTCCCGAAAGGTCTATGTACAGCAAAAAGCAGATTGTGAGTTTCATCCAACTAATGCGGATGTCTGGTATGCAGAGAGTTACTCTATGTTGGAGTTAGTCCCTTTAAGGTTGTCTTATTGGAAAGAAATAGGAACTCTCACATCACAGTAGCATTCCTCTTAGACAGGTAAAATAGGTGAGATTAATCACTACTTAAAAGTGCCTATTTCTGACCGCAATTGAGTCCTAGGTGGTTTGCCTAGCTTCTGGTATTGTAGGTGCATTTAAGTGAGATCAAACCCTCTTTCTGATCCTGTTTCAAGTGTTGACTGTCCTAATCACTGATTCAGCTTTTAATGCACATTGAATCTGCTGATGCCCACTAGCATGCTTTGAATGTAGCATGAAGTGGTTTCCTTGGGAAGATTTCCAGTGACTCATCATCATCCTACATATTGTCCTGACCCCCAAATTAAACTGATGAATATATTTTTCTTTAAAAAACACAGCAAATAACTCTTTTTGTTAAATAGCTAATCTTTCACATCTAAGAAATTCACCAGTAAATTCTCTGGCATTTTGCTTACTGGACGTCTTCAGCTGGGACCAGTCCTGCTTCTGAAGCTGGGGTCCCTTTGTAGAAGAAATGCAAGCATTCTATGGTCAGAGTGAAAAGTGGAAAGACACTAGTTCTGTCTCCACTAAGGTTACACAACAGCAAGCTGTGGTTAGAGATGTAAGAGCATGTCTCTGTTCTTCCCTAGATGAGCTTTGTGACCCCCCTTTGGGTGCTGCCTGCCAAGTCAAATTTCTGCTTGAACAGTTGAAGCTTGGCAGAGAGTAAGCAGCAGAAAGTGGGATCTCTTCGGGGCAATGGCTAGATAACATTAATAATAGACACTGCTACCAGCTCTTTCCTAGTTGCTCACTGACAATTCGTTATTTGTGGTCATTCCTATGCTTAGGTTAAAATGAGAGATTCCTCATAATCCTCAGTGATTTTCTTGGCTCGGTTGGATTGATGTACTTACACTGAAATACCTTCCTTAGGAGGAATGATTTCCTTCCTCAACTTGCAGAGTCATGCTCTTAGCAATGAAGAGACATAGGCAGGCTCCATCCTTGCAATCATAAAGGTGAAATTCCCAAATTCTGCCCCTTCTTTTAAGGTTCTGAGCAGGTGAATCATCCTGAAGCAATGAAGCAGGACTGAAATGGTGCAGAGGTCTTGGGACATATCTTCAAAGTACCTAGGTTTTTCCTCCTTACAGACCTAGCACTGATAGGCTTTTTGTTGGAGGGTGGAAAAAACCCAATTTAGTCCCCAGTTCCTCTTCTGACTTTCAGCAAGGCAATACCTCCAACCTGTAAAAGTCTTTGAAAAATCCTTTGCTAATCCTGACTTTTTTTTCAGTTCGCAGCTATCTGACTGATTTATAACAGTTTCAAAGGGAATTGAGCACCCCATCTATTATCAATCAAACCTCACCTCTTCCTAAACAGTAGAAAGACTATTCCAGCTCTATGGCTGTTACTCACCAGGCACTGTGTACCAGCAGAGATATTAGAGGTCTTGAACTTTGCAGAGAGCACTCTCATAGCACTCATGAGTTATGTACTGTTGCCACAAATTCCCCGTGCATCATGATGAGAGTATGCTACACTCATGCAGGACAGTGTTATTTTCAATCAAATTTGAGTCAGGCAGGGACATAATAATATATTTTTATCCCAGTCTGTTAGTTGGAACATCAGATGTATCCAAGCAGCTGGAAGAAGCTTCAGAAACTCAGGAGTCCCAGACTAGCTGGTTTTCTCAAGTGACTGAGGGTGGAATTCATTTTATCAGACTTAATCTAAAAACCACTTAGATTAATTCCCAACATTCAGATAGCTGAAATCAGGTGAGATGAATCCCATCCTAATCATATGGTGGGAATCCTAAGTTTCTAACTTATGTAAGTAAAGAATGGCAGTTTTAGAGCAAATGAACAGTTTAGCAATTCCATGTTTCCATCTCTGACAGTGACTAATATCATGCCAGTGTGTAGTCTTTGAAAAAATGGATTATCATATCTTGGTTATTTATCCAGGTTGGGTTTTTTTCCCAGTTTACCTTTTTCTTTAATTGTGCTCAATAAATCTATAAGGACAACTTTCTTCCTGGGAATAAGGCAAGAAATGAACATGGCTTAAAATCCAGGATGTATGTAACTCCAGTAGATCATATTCAACTTTGTCCTCACAGCAGTTGCTGTGCTACAGGCACCACAATTCAGCTGAACTGATGCCATGGCTGCAGCGGAATCCTGCACATCCTGTAAGTGAGACAAAGTCAGAGACCTTACTGAGGCAAAGGATTTTCACTACACTGAAAAAAATGCAATTAGGTAATTTTGATACTTGCAAATTCAGGGATTTTTCCATATAAAGTACTAATTTATCAGCAAAATGAGAAATCTACCTTCTCCTTTCACTTTAGAATAAATAATTCTTTATTAAAATGCTAGGTTTTTTTTTTTAGAAATAAAATTTCCAACTTCAAACACCCCAGATCCTGATATTTCATCCCCAAATATTGCAGGACGGAAACAGTAATTACTCAGGATGAACTGTTCACCATTCTGTTCATATGCTTGACCCTATGCAGGCTCAAGTCCAGCGGCACTGTGCAAGGAGAGAGTCTCATGTCCAGTTTCTGGGAAATGACTGTGGAGAAGTTGGGTTCTGACTGGACTTTCAGCCTGCCATCTGCATATAACACATGAAACTTGGGTGGCAGATCTTATCCTAAACTTGTGCATTGCATTCAAATACAATGTGGAAGCTTGTTTTTGCTATGGGACACATCCTGTTCACTTGTTCCAGTGGTGAAATCTGCTGCCTTCAATGTGATTTGTCATCTGGAAAAAACACTGGAGAAAGACAGCACTGGCCCAAGAGCAAACTGTTGCCCTTCTCACCACTAAAAGATGCACTTTTGAAAGCAATCAAAATAGGTTTCAATGACATTTGACTCTATGTTTGTGTATGGCAAAACAAACCTATAAAACTCCACTTACCCCTTCTACTTCTCTCTTGATTTACAAAGGTGGAAACTTTCAGGATGTCTTAGCTGCAGACAATAAAACACTTTTCAAAAACACATTAAGAGTGTCAAAAACCACCTTCTAGATGAGTAACATCTTTTAAAGTAATGGGCTAAATCAAACCAAAACCTTTGCTGACATCTTGATTGCGTTTGTGTTAGTCAGTATAATGAAAAATTAACTTTACACATAAAAAATTTATTGTAGCTTCTTTTATTGCCTAGGCAGAAAAGTTTAGTGTAGCCAACTGAATGATGCTTCTTCATGGGTTGTCACTTTATACACTTTATTATTGTAACTTATGGGGATGTTTGTAAGCAAAGGAGCGTTATTTATTCTGCAGTACTCCCATTTGCTCACTCGTTATGCTCATCATGGCTCTAAGTAATAAACTTCATAATATCACACATTAATGGGGTTATTTAAACTATAACTACTATAAGTTAATGTGCAAATGCCTTGCAGTTTTCCCATGTTTACTTGCAATTTTGCAATAATGTTCAAGACGTGCCCTGAGTCTGGGAAGAATCACACACTTTAGTGCAATAATGTATGGGGAAACATATAGTTATTTAATAAATATAGAGGAATTGACATTAATGTCTGTGTATCACTGGGTATGCCTATTCATTAAAATGATTACTTGATACTTATTTGTGAGAGATAAATGATATTTAGTACTATTTCATGCAAATTGCAAATACTTGCCCAAACCAGTACAAACTTCGGAGAGAGTTAGAATATTGTTGAAGTCTCTCTTGTTTTTCTAAGTGTTAGCAAAAATGAGAAGCAGTTAAACTGCAGTTACCCAAAGGCAAGAACTCTGGTGATTAATTTTATTATTGCTTTTTATGTATTTTCTTTTGCATACTGACCAGATCTATAGATCTATAATTGTTCTGCATGCTTTCTACTTGAAGGCGCTTTCGAAAGAAAAGCTTGAGAATTTAGGAGTTCCTAATAATTTTTGTAAGAAATTGTTATTTTCTGGCTGCCTCAAAAGTACACTGAATACTTTTTCCTTTGTTCTCAAAACCAGAATGTAAATGTGTGATCAATAATGTAGCAAGTATCTGGGTACTGAAAACACAGATTTTTCTATTGCCTGGTAGAAGTAATCAAACTTCCCACAATACCATGCTTTTGTGCTGAAATTGATAAACTCCAACCTGACTTTTCAGATGATAATTATTTTACTTTATGAGTTTCAGGTACCGTCACTGTTCTTTAAATCAATTTTTAGCCATCTAACAGAGTACAAAACAGTGTGTATCAAAAAGTTGATCTGATGAAATTACATCACTTTAAAAAGCAGATGTTCTCATTATTCAGAAGAAGCCACTGATTTTTCAGAGTACTTCCTGAACCTCCTGAGAATGACAGCTAGTGATGAGGAAACCTCTTGTTAAAAGTCAGTGATGTAAATTTGAAACACCATTTTACATGACAGATGATAGCTATTAATTTGTGAAGAGATATGTGTGCTGTAAGGCATATGCCTATAAGTGAAAAGTCCAGCACCATAACAGCTCAAGCTTAAGTAAAGGAATAACTGGGTGGAGGGGATACCTAGTGTGCCTTGGAGGTCAATTACTCTCAATTTTACAGGAGCTATCCCTGGCTTGCTTGCTATGACCCACTTTGAGATTTGGATTCCACCTTCCCCCACCTCACCACCTTTCACTAGAACAGATAAAAAGACAGAATCTTCTGTTTTGAAATGACCCTGAAAAGTTCAGACCAAAACCCTTTTAAATTCCATTATCTGAAATGCAGAAATCCTCTATGAAATGCTGCCAAGTATTGCCATGGCAACATGATGTCACCTGGTGACAGAACAAGCATTGTAGCATTTAGCTGAGACCATGTTGCTTCCTTCATGAGCAAAAAGGTGATTTTGAAAGCAGGGACCCATCTGTGCAAAGGAACATCTGCAATCTAAACATTTTCACTCACCTTCAGGGAGAGAAACCACTTTCATTTCTTGTCTCTGAACATGGGGCAGGGTCTAACTCGCAGTCCGGAGACTTGATAACTTGCATTATGAAGAAGGGGAGTGAATGGAAGATAAACCTTTATCAGTTAGTATATGTCATAAAGGCAAGTGAGCAAGGGAGCTGGGAGCCTGACTCTGCAGACTGACTGGTCCCCAGAAGTCATGGATAAGGCACAGCTGCTGCTCAGGGACTCAGCTTGGGATCCGTGAGCATGGCTCACCTGTCACATTGCACACATTGATAATATTTCACTATATTTTGCCATTTGCTTGCAATTCTGATATGCTTAAATTCTGTGCTTTTCCTTCGAGTGCCTGGCAGGCTTTAGACTGAGCTTTAAATTTGTGAGGGTGGATCCTGATTACGTGGGTGCACTGCTTCTCTATTATGGGCCTCAGCCAAGAAAAACCTTCCAGTCAATATGTTTTTCCTTCAAGCTTTTAATAGCCTCCAGAGCAAGACAAGTACAGAAATTACCCATGAAATCTGCTACAGCATGAGAAAAATAAGATATTTTGGCATGGATTGGAGGTGAAGAAAACAGGAAAGCAGCTGCTAGAAATCTTGGCCATTAGAAGTCCAACATACGAGCAGCATCCTCTGGAGAAGTTTAAATGTAACGCACATATATTTTCCTTTTTTTCTCAAGTGTGTTTCTGGCTTCTTTACTGCCTCCAAATTCTGGAACCCATGAGGATCCTTAGAGGTGCAAGGTAGAGCCAAAACTGCATTACACTGCACTGAGGATCTTTTGCAAATGTGCATGTCAAAGTTCTCACTAATTTTAATCTGAGTTCACAGCCCTTACGGCATCAGTGAAACTAACACCTCATAATGAAACCCAGACAAAACTGCAAGGCAAATGTAATTTAAATATTTACAGCAAATCTCAAGCACATTTCAAAGCTGTGAAGTAGTCCATCTTTGTTGGGTTTTATTTGAATTTACACCAAGAACATTTAGAAAAGTTAAAACTGGGATATTAATTTCTCCTATTTTCTTCCAAGTAGCTTAGATTGCTCCACATCACTTGTAGTATAAATGAGAATATGTTTGAGTGGAGAGGAACTTTAAAAGTCACATTTAGGAACTCTTGAAATCAAACAAGATTTTAAAGCATTCTTTCTTGTGCTGATATTCCTGTGCTGACACTCACTTTGCTGACCTCCTGAGCTTTATTTTAGACTCTACTACAGTGATTCAAAGACCTTTCCAGAATTCAATTTTTCTGATAATTAGAGGGTTTCTCCTGATTTCCAGTTTGTGTGTATTCACACTTTCCTGCTAAGTCCCATTGAGTTCTCTTATCAAGGCAGGTGGAAGTCAAAACCTGCTCTATCCCTACTGTTCATAATCTGTCTTGCATGGTTAGCGCTATAACTATTTTTTGATATGTTGCTGTATATTTTAACAAAGACACCACCTTACTTCTCTAAGAAGTATGGGTGATTCTATACTGTAGTTTAGTGTCAATTTTTTGCAGCAAAACTGAGCTGTTTTCCAGAATATACTGTAATTCTCTACCACAATCATCTGTGATGAAGTCAGTGAAGAGTAACCTAGGTTATCACAGTTTTACACTTTGGAGGGCACTAATTTTCTCTGAAATCAATGACGATTACTCCTTGCTGCTTGAGGATTTAGCTGAGATCAATTGCTGTTCAGCATCTCTCAAGTGCAGGTTTTGTATAAAGACGCTGAACCTTGGATTCGGGGACCAGCTGCTAAGGACCTTTATTTGGAAACACTTGCAATGGGGATTTAGCCTGGAAGGAGTACCTCAGATGGTATATATTCTGCTATGTTCAGTGACAGTGACAAATGGGAAGGCATTAGGCAGCCAAGATCAAGGGATTTGCCCTGTCCAGCTCATGCTAATGGTCTGTTGAAAGTCCTGTTTCACTGGGCATGAATTAACTGTTTAGCTGCAGTCATATTTCACAAGATTGTTGAGTTAACATTACATGAATTATACACGGTTTATAAAATGATTATTTAATCAGTGGAAAATTAAGTTCATAGATGTTTTCAAAATCTGAACTAGGACATTCATCAGCAGAACTGCTAAATTTTTAATCAAGTCTGCCGTGCTTGATGTAGCTATCATTCTAAATTGCCCTCTCTCTGATGGTCCTCTTACTGCAATATATATCTTAGCATTATCCTTTCTCATTGCTAATTGATTTTTTTCAGCTCAGATTTAAGGCAGAGTGATATGCATCCAGCATTTTCATCGAAGGGCAGTCTTACTTACTTTTAACATATGAAATGATTTAAATATTAGGAAGAGTGAACCGCAAAGTTCTTTGGTTCCTTCTTAGAGGCATTTTTAAAAGGAAATATGGCAGAGGTACAAAAAGTAAGGAGTTTTCTTCTTGAAGATGAGGAACAATTTGAAATACTCTCGCCTGAATTTGTTTTGGGATTTGATTGCTTCAGTCATTTCTGGAAAAGGTCTAGATGAGAAGAAGCAATGAGCAATACAGTTTCTCCAGGTATTTAGCCATCTCCCACCTCATTTAAGAATTCAGTTGCTATCACAATTTTTCCTGTTCTGTAAAAACCTTTGGGAACTCTTTTTCATTAAAACCATGAGAAAAATATATTCGAAGAAGAGAAAAGCTTCAGTGAATTTACCCTGTGTACAACCTGTAAGTCTAGATACCCCCTCCTCCAGGTAAGGGCTGTCTTCTCAGCGCTGGCTTCTCACATCCCACTGAGTAAACTTTTCAGCAGGGCCAGTACCTGAAGATGGGAGGCCTTTTCTGGTAGAGGTACATTCAGTTCATCCTCTCAACTGTACCTATAACTAAGTTTTTTTCTAAGGGAATTTGGAATGCACATAGGAAGCCAAGAAATCTCATCTTTACTGACCTGAACAAACACTTCGCTAAATCTCCTTGTAAGCACTAGTTGTCTGCACAAGCATATTATGAATCTCACTGTGCATTTTTAAGCATCCTAAATTTGCTCATCATCAGAATAGGGTTCATTCTTGCTTGGGACTTCCACCTGTCACTTATTACTTCTGAGTGGCATGACTTATACTAGACCTGTATCTTAAAGCTCAGGGTCATTTCTTAAGGACAGCCAGGCCTTGAATCTGTCAGTCAAATTCAGTCAAGTAAGAGATTTTTACATATGGGCATAATGTAAATAAAAAAACCACCCAGTTGTCCATGTGGTACATTTTTTTCATGTTGGGTTTCAAAATATACTGAGGGTCAGTTACAGGTCTGTGTACCTCCATAGCCCTAAATGATGATAGAAATTGGATCTAAAATGTGGTACAAGATGAGTATACATTTCATACACTTAAAGATGGAATGACAGATATAAATACGTGCATATATGTATAATAATGATATTTATACCAGAAAGTTTGATTTTTTTTATGTTCACCATGATAAATGTGATTAATTCATTGACATGAGCTAATAACACAATGTCAACACTGTAGTTTCTTTAACAAAAACAGGCATTACCCAAAGAGAAAGGAAAAATATCATTTAAAGTTCTAAACCACTGATTATGTAACTGAGAAATGAGGCCCCTCCTTCACATTTGTCTTGAGTTTGCCTGTGTCCTCTGAAAATGCCTGTGTGAAACTTGCCTAAGAGTGTCTTTTATTTCCAGAGCAATTTGAGAGCTGGGTATTTGGGACAGCATTCTGCAAAATCCCATGATCATCAATGACCATGCTAACTAACGGATTTACACAGTTTCTTGGCCCACTCCAGCCAGATCTTACCATCCAAATACCTGCAACTCTCTCTGATACCAAGGCATTCAGGGTGAGGGTTCTCCCCAGTGCAGGCTGAAGTTCCAGACATGTGTATGTGTCTACTGGAGGGAAGGTGTCCCAGTTGCCATCAAGACGCTCCTGGAATATCTTTTGGCCCACACACAATTTCCTTCAGTGGAAAACCTGGACCCCAGGAGGATGGTGAGTGACAAGGACAGAGCTGAGCATGGCCAGCATATGGGGAACAGACCTCCAAATGGGGCAGACTGACTTCATGTAGACTCAGCTGATAGCACTTGGCATTGAACCTGAATAGTATGTGGGGGACTCAGACAGGAATTAGTGCAATTTAGTAAACTCATTCAGGAATTATATTTCTAGAAATGCCCCTAAAAACACATCAAAATTTTGAAGGATTTTCTCAGGCACTTTAAGTTCCCAGTGCCTTTCCTGACACTGAGAATCTCCCTAGTCTTGAAAGGCACAAGTGCAGGTGCCAGAGGTGCAAGTACAGGTGAGGTGCCAGAAGCCCCTGTCTCCCCTACAGGTTGTTAGGCAGAGTTTGTATGGGGCTCAGTATGCTGCCTCTTTTGCATGCATCTCTCCTTATGCTGAGGTGTACCTGAGAAGCCAGGCATGTGACCGGTCTGTTACTCTGAGGTGCCTGAGTGCTCAGTTGCCTCTTGCTCCTAGAAATTTGGGCTGCATAATGCCTTCATTTCATCTCAGTATTGTCAATGTAAACTCATTATGTGTTTCACCCTAAGACCATGTGGGGCTCTGGTTCTGGTGGTGTGGTGTGTGTATCTGTGTGTACATGCAGGGAGCCTGGGTGAACAAACACCGTGGTTTAGGCCTCCCAGAGGGAGCTGCTGCTGTGCCACTGCCATGTCAGAAAAGCACTGACTGCTTAGAAAGACAGGTACATCCACCTCCACTTCTTCCTTGGTTCTGCATGTCAGATGTCTTCACCCTGCACCAAGGAACGTTATACAGTGAAGTTATCTTTTTAGCCAAATGTTTTGCAGACTCTTTATGGTTTGTTTTTCAAGTTGCTGGCCAACAGCACTTCAATGTGAGCCAGCTGTGATCATGGCAGCCCCAAGAGCAAATCCCATCCTGGGGTGCATCAAGTACAGCACGACAAGCCAGTAAAAACAGGTGACTGTCCTGGTGTGCTCAGTGATGGTGTGTCCTCACCTGGAGTGCTGTGTGCTGTGCCGGGCCCCACAATTTAAGAGGGATATTCAGGAGGGCAACAGAAGTGGTGAAAGGGCTGCAAGGAATGTCCTATGAGGAGCATCTTAGGTCTCTGGACTTGTCTAGTTTGGAGGAAAGGAGGATGAGGGGTGACCTCATTTCTCTCTGCAACTTCCTGAAAACCGGAAGTGGAAAAGGAGGTGCTGATCTCTCCTCCCTTGTATCCAGTGACAGGACACATGGGAATGGTTCAAAACTGCCCCAGAGGAAGTTTAGGTAGGACATTTGGAAACATTTATTTGCTGAGAGGGTGGTCAAAACAGGAACAGGCTTTGAGAGAGGTGGTTGATGATTCAAGCTTGTCAGTGTTAATGAGGCATTTGGACAATGCCCTTAATAAATATGCTTTAACTTTTGCTCAGCCCTGTATGGGTCAAGGTTGTTGTAGGTCCCTTCCAACTGTAATTTTCTATTCTATTCTAGGTGCAACAGAAAGAACTGCATTAATTTAGAGTTTCTGAGCCACTTTATATACTTTTGTAGAAACAAGTGTTATTCTGGAAGTTAGAGATGTTGCAATGCATGTAAATTTTGCTCTCAGCTTCCTTCCAGATGCTCTGTAGTCCTCAAGTTCTTCCATTTGTCCCTATTCTCTTAAATTTCTGTATGTCTTATGTAGCAAGATAGAGAAAAAATCCAACAGGAGAATCCAGCATCTGTTTTGAAACAATTCTTCTCCAGCAATATATTTTGAATACCATGTTTATTTTATGAACATATTTCTTCACAATTTTGTTATTAATTTGGCTAATATAAAACCAGTGAAAATAAGGACAAGATGCTCAGATGGAATAAAATTTACACCAGCTGAAGATCTATCCAGAGTTATAAAAACCTCCTATAGTCAAACACAGCTCAAAGTGTCAAGCCACAAAGTGTCATTTCATATTGCTCTGAAACCATGCAGAAAAATAAAGATCTGCACGGGTTAAATGGTAAATTATAAATAAACCTTCACTTACTCAAAGTATTACATGAACCATTTTTCATATCCTGACAAATCTGAGATGATTTTTAAGTTGCTAAAAAAACCATAATGGCTTGAGGTTTTGTAACAAAAGTTCTGCTTTGTTTTTTTTACAGATAATGGACCAAGATTAATTTTACTGATTCTTACCCACTTCCCTCCACTTCGAGTTTATTCTGCATGTAGTCCCAGAATATATATATGACAAATGCTGCTTATTCATATCTGCACATCTAAGATCAGATGTACCCGATGTATGAAGAGCTTTTCAAATGAAATAGCTTAACCACTTCCATATTCTGCAGGTCTATTTTTGGCAATACTACTAGCACATGTATTTACTTAATGACATCTCTGTTCCTTAAACTGCCAATTGTATTGCTGATTTTCTTTTCATGGCAATAACCCATTTCTTTCAGACTCTTTGTATTAGCTAGTTGTCAGGGTTGTTATTTTCTGTGTTGATGGCGAGGTGTCTTCTGTTTTTCCAGGAGACTGCATTCATCAAATGGAGAGCAGTCAGTTATTACAGAGATTTTAATTTTTTGCAGTCAAGCCCCACTCCTGCAAAGTTAGCCATGTTCCTTACTTTTAACATGTGATCTGTCCCACTGAGCCCAGAGGATTAGCATTAAGCACATGAGTAAATCTTAGCACTTTCAGAACCTAAATAACATTTGTTTTTCTGTATTTCTGAACCTAAAGGAATTGATCTGGTGATAATTAGACTCTAAGCAGTTAGTTTCAAAGTGCATTGCTGATTACAAGAGGATTCATCCTGGGGCAAAGTTCTGAGTAGGGACTTAGAAAGTCTGAGTCAAGACCCGGCTCTTCCACAGCCTCATGAAATAGGCTTGAATAAATCATTGAAGTTCAGATACCCAAAGTCCTTCATCTTCCTAATTCCCTGGTTTTAAATGTCTCAGATTTAGGCACCTCACTGTTCTTGCACATATATAGACTAAAAAATCTAGCAGCTGATTGCAATAAGCCAGGGTGCTGCTCCCATAAACAACAAATGTGCAACATCTATCCATGATGTTAGTGCTCATGTAGCCGTGGCTCAGTTCATTACCTGCTTTAAAAAAAAAAAAACCAAAAGAGCTGGATTCAGGCACATCTTGTGTCTCCCAGAATAAGGCTCACTGTTTTTACATGTAAAGGTGCTTACATATTTTTATTGATGGTCTTTTTATTGATGGCAGTGATTACAGTTTAGTCTGGCCACTAGGTGTTATGGTTATGCAAATTCATAATCAAAAATATAGATGAATAATGACAAAATCAGTATTTAGCTACTCTTTAAACATATCCTTGTAAGTGTGTAGAAGCTATGCTCAACAGATGCCTACATTCATATATATTCAGCAATACTGGGCTAATTATACCATTTGTATTCCAGAGAATTATGGGAGTCTACAGCAAAGTTTCCTGCGTTCTCCTCACATATCTCTTCAACTGAACATGAGTCAGACCTGCACTGTTTAGTAGAATATTATTAGCATAAGTTGTTTTAGTAAAGTAGTAAATAATTCATAAGGAAATCTGCAAAAGCAAATATGTTTGCCACTTCTAGATTTTCATTGGGTTTGAAGAGAATTGTTCACTTTCTTCAAATATTTGATTTAAAAATGTAGTAACAGTACATTATTTTCCACTCCAGATGGCCTGTGCATCTTTTTCTTTCCCCAGTAAAACATTTGAAAACTTCATGCCATGTTGAAAGCAACAAAAACATATAGAAAACTGAAGTTCTTAATCTGTTCTTAAAAGACAGCAGGGCATATGAGATAGCGTGGAACTCAGCTTGCAAGTACCAGAGGCCAGGTCTGAGAAGAATTTTAACAGCTAATTTCCACCAAAGGTTCATTATATGCCAGCATGCTGGTTTAAATAGAAACAGCATGGTGACACCTGTGCTGCAGTCATACAGAGCGATGGAAGTCAGGAGCAAATCCCCATTGTAGCGGCACTATAGAAATTAAAGGGAGACACTGTTCACCTCGCATTTACAGTTTTATCCTCCTTCTTTTAGTTTAATTTCTGTAAGTACTTAATATTCCAGGCAGGCACACAACTATGGAATAAACAATGTAATGACAATATAGAAGAGGTTTGGACCCTCTAATGGTATCACAGCCCTTTTTATAGAGTTTCAAAAGGTTATAATATTTCCAAAGAGAAGGGATGCCTCCAGACCACTAAATTTGACAGCCTAACATATGTCCAGACCACCTGCAAGCCCCACACAGCATGTCATCCTTCTGGGAAGAAAGAGGCAAGCGACACAAGCAAATTTTAAGCAAGCACAGTGTGAGCAGATGGTGTTAATTCCAAAGTCAACTCATGCACCTAAATTTGGTTCCTCTCAGGAGGGACAAACACACAAGATGGTAGTGTGAGTTTGAACTGTCATTTCCTAGAGCTGGTTTGCCCAAACAGGGACGAACCTTTCAGCTGTTGTTTGAAATGTCAAGTTCAACAACACCAGGGTTAAAGCCTGCCATAACTGAATTCAGGTCAAAGCTAAAAGATGAATTTGTTCTACCAATGAGACATTCACTTTCAGATTGACTTTTATGTACCAAATCCTCATAGACAGTGGAAACACTAAGAATTTTGAGAGAAAGAGAAAAATAAAGCCAGCATTTTGAAAAACTTATGTTCATATTGCGCCTGATAGTAGAGTAAACTTCTAAATGTTACTAAGAAAAAATAGCTTATTGGAAAGCATTCATTAACCAAAGAGAATATTTCTGCAATTTGATGTTTAAAAGTAGTCAAAGAGTTCAGTAGTCAAGGGATGACTCATCTCAGCTTTTAGCAGGTGAGAAGGTAAGCCCAGCTTGGGCTGGCTGTCCAAGCTTGCATAATGATGGGCAGAGGAAAGAAGCGTCTCCAAAGGCAATCCACTTCATCTGAGACATGACTTTGGACCCACTCCTCCTGATAAAGTTTATGTCTTCTTCTGGTTACTCTGAAAGGGAACCAAAGTACTGTCTTGTTTGAGAACTTAGCTTTTATATGGATAAAACCAAGTTAAAGTGTGCTTTACCCTCAGTAGAAAATTTTTATCCTAATTAATAAACTAGGTTTTTAAAAATATAATTTCCTTTCTGGTATGTTCTCAGTTGAGGTCTCGTGTGTGTCTGAGTCAAACTTCATGACATGAAATCTTTACGGCTTCTCTTCCGTAGTAAGTTTGTACAGCACACTGCAAGATACCAAGCACACTGCTATCAGACAAATAAAAAGAATAATAAAACTCAATCATGCTTGTATATATAGAAGGCCAATCAATGTAAACACAGGGTCTCTCTAAACAGAAGAAAAGCGGAAGCCAGATGGCATGAAATCATTGATAGCTGTTTCATAAACTTTTCCTGCAATCAAATCTAATTGAAATAACACTAGATTGTAGGCTTGAGCAGGTGGGCAGCACACACAGCTGTTTCTGCTAGATGATTTCCAGAGAATACATACATAAAACATTTCACAGGGACTGACATACGGGGAAAAAGGGTTACCCCAGATGGAATGCTCACTTTCAGGCTTTATTTCACCAACAGACGAAGCCTATGGTGAAATCTGAAGCCTGCCTCTTTAAAAATATGAGCAGAAGTGTTTTTCTGGAATATTTGAACCAATTGCAGCCATATACAATGCTGTTGGGAGCTATGGCCTGCTGATGTAGTGTCTTCAATGTCAATCTGTATTTCAAGGCAAGCAAGAGCAGAAGGGAACCTCCTACTGTCCAGTTTATTGTTTTGCAGTGGAGTAACTAAATCACCTCTGACAGATATTTCTGTTTCATAGAAATTTGCCAAGAAAAGATTTGATCAATTTCCTCAGCAGTTTATTCCAGTTTTTCTTTCACTAATAGCTAGATCTTTTCCTACCCTCTAATCCACTTTTTAATACAACTGCTGACCATATATGCTCAAGGAGAGGAAACAGTTAATGTCGTTTTTATTTTTAATCTTTTCTGTATTGACAGATTTCTAATGTCCTGTCTCCTCTTTCTGTCCTTTTCTGTAGACAAATATCCCATGGCAGAATTCCTGAAAACTCGCAAATAAGCCAGAAGAAACAGATAAATGTTCCAAGAGATGTCCAGCACCCAAAGCAGGCTTGAAAGTTTGGATTGAATTTTACTTTGAACTTTTGTTTGCTTTGGAAACTAAGACTCAAAACAAAATAAGGAGAAAGGAAGGAAAATGGGAAAAAAGCAACTTAGGTGGATCAAATGAGAGCCTGAAACTAGTGAACTCTGTATGTCCAGTACCTAGTGCATTCTGCCTAGATGATCTAGTGAAGCTTCTACCCTTCATTATCTTTATATAAATATAATAGAAATAGATTAACATGGTATTTTTTATTACTATTTATACCAGAATCCGTGTTTTCAATGCTTCATTCTAAAGGATTTGTATCTGCCACTGTATCAGTAAGAACAATTCAGAAGTGATGGCATAAGTGAACTCAGGTTTCTCTTCAGGTTCTATAAATCTCTTGCCTTTTACTAAAGATTTCCATGAAGAACAACATTTTATTTATAGCAGCCTTCCAGTACTTAAAGGGAGCCTCCAGAAAAGATAGGGAGGCACTCTGTCAGGAAAACTACTGATAGAGTGAGGGGTTAATGGTTTTAAAATGAAGGATAGTAGATTTAGATTAGATACTAGGAATAAATTCTTTACTGTGAGGGTGGTGAGGTACTGGAACACGTTGCTGAGAGAAGTTGTGGATGTCCCATTCCTGGAAGCATTCAAGGACAGGATGAATGGAGCTCTGCACAAACTGGTATAATGAAAGGTGCCCCTGCCAATGGCAGGGGGTTTGGAACTTGATGATCTTTAAGGTCCTGTCGAACTCAAAACATTCTATGATTCTAAGAACAGAATTACATCCAAACTATGCTATTTAATAGTGATGATCTCTTGGACAGCAGGAGTCTTTGAAAATTTTATTTCTGACGTAAATGGCAAGCAGCCTTCCTTCCCCTTCCCCATCCCCATC